>BQKN01061919.1:53537-151025 GCA_022839385.1 Asparagus kiusianus
ACATACATATATATATAATCCTCCTCTCTTTTCTCTCTCCTCTCTCTCGTTTTTAACCTCACCGCCACCCTCTCTCTCTTCCTCTCTCTTCCAGCCCGTCCCGCACCTGCCGTCGTTGAGCCAGCGCTGCGCTACCCTGTAGGCATCTAAGATTGCCTATGAGCTCCTGCACACAGCTCGAAACGAAGAGTGGACGTCACCATCCGAATCAAGAAGGATTATCCAATCGGCAGATTGAGCACATCAGTCAACACAAACACGTCAGTTAGCCACAAGTGACTAAACGTGATTGTCAGGGAGCCCCAAGTGACCAACGTGTTTGTCGGTCAGTCCCTCAACGAAGCGTACAAACGAACGAGTCGATCAAATACGCAAAACAATGAAGAATACAGGTCTGGGAAAGTCGAAAAACACCAAAGAGCGAAAAGAGAGAGCAAAAGAGCCTCAGAACCTGCTCGGGAGCGCGGGTCGCCCCTTGGTGACCCACACGCACGTGGGTCACCAAGGGGAGACCCGTGCTCATGCGGGTCACCCAATGGTGACGCGCGGTGGCGCGGGTCACCCGTGGGTGACCAGTGCCCACGCGGGTCACCAGTGCCCGTCGTGCAGCTTCGACCCCCAAACGTGTTTTCGACGATTTTAAGCTGTTTTCACAAAATTTATCTGTTCCAGGGGTTCCTATCCACAAACATGTTTAGGCAATTATTGACTAAAGATAAGGCCAAATCGCTCATTCTCATCCAAATACCCGCATCCGAGACCTATAATATAAGCCTAAGGCCTCCATTCTACAGATCTGGAATTTTATCAAGATGACGAGGTACTGCTGGATTGAGGAGTCATGGAGCATGAAATTTCAGCAAAGGTTAACCAGATCCTGGCGAATTTCAGCATAAAGAAGAAGGCTTTCGACGGATTCTCCCTCGTCCGTTCCTTGAGATTAGGCTTAGTCTTAATCTCGAGAAGAGCTACTGATTTCGCTTTGTCAATTTTAGTGCTTCAAGGGAATACTTCCTTGGTGAAGTAGGAGCTCTGTTAATTTTCCGACAACCGGATCTGATCTGCGATCGTCCACGGATATCAACATCCCCGCCATAGGTGAAGACCCTACGCAAGCAAGAGTTGATAAACAGTTCTTGCGTTTATTTTCTAGAAAGTTATAATCTTTATTTTTGTTATTTGAATTCATTGTAAATGATTAAAGTTGTAATAAATTCGATAATGAAGACTTCTTTCGACGCAAACAAACTGGCGAACATAGTAGGAGCCGACAGCCTTTCTGCAAAGGCTGACGTGCCGCAATCTCAGATTCAAATCCCGGTTGAAGAAGATGTCGAATATGAGTTCGACCAGCAGAAGTATAAGGAGTACTTGTCCTCCTCCTCCAGATCTGCCTCTCCTCGTAGGTGTAGAGGGACCTCCTCTAAGAAAGCTCCTTGGACTTTAGCTTCAGATGTCCAACAAGAAGATCTCCTCACCACTGCTGCACTTGTGGCTCGCAACGACCCTCCGACATCCGACGAGGCCGAAGCTGCAGATCTAAACCCTTTGAGCAAGGAGTTGATTAATGAAGGCGCGCTAACTCTATCAAAGAGGGCACGGTAAAGGCAACACCAACAACTTGCGCGCCAACTTGCTAAGGCTTTAGAGCTAGTTGACGGGATTCGTTACAAAGCGAATCTGAAGTCCAGAAGGTGCCAACCGCCACAATAGAGGGCGAACAACCCCTCCTCCTCTGAACCAGTGAAGAATGAATGGGCCCACATTAAGAGGACCTGCTCGACTCTTCAGGAGCAGATTCAGAAATGTCGCACATTACTTGTGCATGCAAGAATCCTTGTGTAGGAAGCCACAAAATTACAGAAGGAAAAAAATGGAAAAGAAGCCACCAAAACTGCATAAAGTATGGAGGTCAAAGTCCAAGACGGCGGCTGAAAAGATCAAAAAATATGGTACACACCCAGGTGACCCGCCTAGCCATGGGTTGCTCCGGTCATCAGACCAATGAGTTATACTATCGGGCTAGGGGTACAAACAAGTCTCGGAAAAGGAGTAACCGAGAAACTGACTCTCATTATCCGTGTGCCAAAATTATCAAGGCAGTATTGTCAGAATGTTGCTGTCCCAAACCTGCCCCGGAAAGAGTTTTAGTATTTGAAAGAATCTCCACGGGAACATTTGAGTCCAAACCAAGACGTTTTCGTAGAAAGAAATCAGCCGCTCAAGATGACGGATTTCCAGAAGTATCTGCCAACATGACTGGTAGAGAGAAGTCAACACGACACTTTAGTCCTGACCAGTTTTCAGGAGTATCCCAGCGAATAACTCGATTACGATCAGAGACCAGCAAACGAAGGCATTACCAGAGAATGCAAAAAGGATAACCCTCAGATGACGAAACGTCAGATGCTTGCTCAGCAATGACTTCCGATGATACGACATCCAGCACGGGATAATCCTATGAGTTATTTATGATCAACACAGAACAAATGGCTAAAATTCTCGAAGACGCTCTAACCAAGCAGAAAGAGAATTTCAAATTTGAAATAGAGATGGCTATAAAGGAGATAAGAGAAATGCACAGCCAACAAGTTGTGGTGCTGACGAATCAACAGGGAGAGTCCAGTCATTGTAATAACCCTAATCAACTTGATAGTGATCTGGAAGCAGACGAGAATGCCAACATGGATACCCCTCCCGTTGATAACAATGCTGGGGGTGATCCCTCAGATGATAATAATACGAAGGATGACTACGTCGCTTCTCCTCAGGATCGCTTAAAGAAAGATACGAGCAAGGATAAAAAGATGAGGGACTTATAAAGTAAAATCAATGCGTTGATGAGTGCTCAAGAAGTGAAGAAGTCCGGAATACCGTGTCCATACCCGAGAGAGTGGGAATCAATCCCGTACCTGACGAAGTTTAATTTAATCAACTTCACATCGTTTGATAGAAAGAGTTCCCCCACTCAGCACTTAATATACTTCAAGTCTTATTTGGGAATAATCTTCGGCAATGAGCCTTTAATGGTACGGTCATTCGTTGGCACTCTTCGCGGAGCAGCCTTCGATTGATATCGTCGTCTTAAGATGAGAAGTATCAGTAGTTGGGATGACATGGAGGACATATTCCTTACAAATTTCTTCGATGACGACACTGAGGTTTCAATCGGAACATTATTCGACGAGATAAGGATGGAGAGTTAGTTGAGAACTTCGTCAAACGATTCCGGAACAAAGCAATGAATTGTCGATATCGGATTACCGAAGACTTCATCCTTTAGACTTGTTATAATAATCTCTCTTCGGATATCCTCGAAGCCATAGGAATGGCACCGTCCAAGACTTGAAAGGATTTGAAGGTGCGAGGAGAACGAGCCGAACGCTTCCTCAAAAGGAAGAAGGCCGAAAGGGGTCAGACGGCGACTAATACCCCGTAGCAGAATTTTATCCCTCGGGGTAACGGAAAGGCACAAGCGAACACGGTGGATGTGAACCAAACGTTCGAGCTGCAACCGCAACCACAATAGCAACAACAAAAGGCGTCTCAGCAGTCACAATGGCAATGACAACCTCAAAAACAGAAGGCTTCGGAATCAAAATTCCCAAAGGTTTATTCTTTTGAAGAAGACGAAGTCCCCAGTATTTTCAAATACCTCATAGAGAACAACAATATCAAGTTGCCTCTGATCCAAGATCAGGAAAATGCTAAAAGGGTTAATGACCCAAAGTACTGCGCGTTCCACAGAGCGGTTCACTATCCTACGAAGTCATGCTATACCCTCAAAGACAAAATCCAAGCTTTGATCGATGTGGGGGTCATTACTATGAAACAATCTAACGAGAAGAAGGTGGGTGTGAATGCAGTGTCAATCAGCTTTGGATTTGTTCCTTTGAAATGGTTTCAGCCCAAGGCTGTGATGAAAGTGGCGATGAAGACTGTAAACAACGATCCCCATGGACAGCGCCAGAAAGGACTCGTACCGCATACGTCCTCGAATGGTGAAATTCTCTGGGTCCATCCTGATTTGATTAAAGATGAACAATGGGTGAGATCTTCGTCCAAGAAGAAATCGAAGGGGAAAGAGAAGTTTTGTTGCGGAGTCGCAGTCGTCCCAGAAGAAGATGACGAAGGAATTTCTGCTTTCCCACTCTCTTAAGATGAACAAGAAGTCTTTGTAACCAATGGAGAACCAGCCTTTGCTACTAGAAGTGGAAACGAATACCATTTCAAGTATCCGACCGCCTCCGAGCAGGTAGCTAAGCAGGGGGTAACTAAAACCATTCCCTTCAAGACATTAGTGGAAATAGGAGTGGTCACAACTCCCCCAGCACCTGTTGAAAAGACTCAACAAAAGCTAAAGGAGAAAGATCCTTTATACCAAGAGGGCCAGAACCTGATGCAGTCTCGATTCAATCAACTGATTAGGAGAGACAAACCGGGAAGCTCGAACACTCCGCACCAATTCGACATTATGACACAGTTAGCTAATATACCGGCTATAATAACTCTATATGAGCTGCTACATCTTTTGAAAGACATGAGGGAGGCATTGCAAGAAGCCTTAGTAAATTCTGACATTTTCCTGACTCAGATCAAGCCATCCCCTAAAGAACCAGAGCCGTCAGTCCAACATTACAACCTCATGGCACACCGCTTTTCCTGCATTTCTTTCACCAAGGAGGACATGTAGACAAAAAATTCAAAGCAAAACCAGCCCTTGTATTTCACCGGGCACATTGGCTCCAGCGTTGTTAATCGGATCCAAGTCGATCCGGGTTCCGCTGTTAGCATCATGCCACTCTGATTGATGTATAGTCTCGGAATACTAGCCAGTAAGCTAGCCTCCACAGGCACTATGATCTATAGATTCAACACCAGTGGGTCCAGACCATTGGGTAAAATCCGAGTGAAGTGCCAGATTGGGGATCTGAAGTCAGAAGTCATTTGCTATATGATCGATGCAGAAACTTCTTATAACTTACTGTTGGGTCGACCATGGATCTATGGTAACGTTATAGTCCCTTCTACCCCCCCATCAGTGTCTTAAATATGTAGACACTAATAATGAGGTCAAGACAGTGGTCGTGGATAAGCAACCGTTTAAGAGATTAGAAAATTATTTTACTGACTCCCTTCTCTACAGTGTTGAATCTGATACTGAACCATCGGCCCACGGCACAAACAACAAAGAAGAATCCGATACTAAAGCTGAGTTTGATTACAATGGTGGTTTTGTACTTAATAACATTGTACCCATTGTAATTGACCTTGACGATGGAGAGTCATCAGAAATTAGTTGTAATTGGTAACTTGCCAAAGAAGTAGTAATAAATGATGATTTAGAGTACTCATTGTGTCTTGATAACATCATGAAAGGGTTGTATGATCCCCCTAACTTGTATATGCTACTTTAATCATCTTGTAGGATGAAGAAACATGTTCAAGATTCGTTCAGAATGACACTTGTCGTCCCCACAAAGGCAGGGGGTGAAAAGGAAGTTGTCTACGATAAAGGAAAGGAGTCTTCGGTACCAGACTACTTCTTGAGAGAAGATGATGCTGATGATAAACTTGCTCCTCATCTACTTAAATATGACACAAAACCGCGTAATCTCATGGAGAGATACGGATATGACTTCACACTTGGGGAAGGTCGTTGCTTTGGTCGAGGTCTGCGAGTCCCACCTCGTATGACCTATGTACCAAAAGGAAAGCCTAATAATTATTATAGCTACAGAAGAGGCTTAGGCTATGTCTCCTCGTCCGACGATGAGTGTTGCTGACAAGTCATTGATCAAATAGCTAATAAGGGTAAAGACGAATATTCTTCTAATTCTTTAGCCTGGGACACTGACGCTAGTCTTGGGGAAATATTCAAAAGACTAATGTCAAACATGACTACAATTGACCACATCACTATTGAGGAGGATGATCAAATACCAACTTGGGAAGACCCTTGGGTTCATCACCTGAATATACAGTACGGTGATAGGTTTGAACAAAGGGAACCCCCTACCAAGGACCAAGTAATCCAGGTAAATATGGATAGTGAGGATAATCCGAAACCGATATTCATTAGTGACAGTCTTCTGCCAAATGAGAAAGAAGAGTTCATTGCCATCATAGGGAGTACATCGACGTTTTCGCCTGGAACTATGAGGATATACCATAACTCGATCCAAATGTGGCAATGCACCACCTCAACATCAAACCAGATGTCAAACCTATCAAATAACAGCAAAGACGGTTTCGTCCGCAAATCATGGAAGCGATCGAGTCCGAAGTTAAAAAGCTTATTGACTCAGGTTTCATCAGAGGAGAATAGCAGCATCTTGAATGGCTTGCTAACATTATCCCGGTCCTTAAGAAGAATGTGAAAATCGGGATTTGTATCGACTTTAGAGATCTGAACACCACCTGCCCAAAAGATGATTTTCCTCTTCCCATCATAGATGTTATCATTGATAACACGTGTAGATTCCAGAGAATGTCCTTCATGGACGGATTTTCTGGTTATAATCAGATAAAGATGCATCCAGATGACGAAAAGCATACTGCGTTCAGAACACCCCTCAGTGTTTTCTGCTACATAGTTATGCCATTCGACTTAAAAAACACAGGTGCCACATATTAGAGAGCCATGTCAAAGATTTTTTAGGAACATCTCCAGAAGACTGTCGAATGCTATGTGGATGATCTGGTCGTGAAAAGTCGTGATAAGAACGATCACATTAAAGACTTGAAGACGATGTTTGACCTGATGTGGACTCATCAATTGAAGATGAATCCTACCAAATCTTTCCTCGGAATGTCTAGCGGGAAATTCCTTGGATTTGTTATCACCACCAAGGGTATTCACATTGACCCTGATAAAGTAAAAGGCAATTAATGAATTATAATCCCTGAAAAACCTTAAAGAACTCAGAGGGTTATAAGGACGGTTGGCATATATCCGTTAGTTTATTTCGAACCTTTCAAGAAAGTGTCAACTATTCTTCAGACTAATAAAGAAGGGTGTATCATTCATATGGGATGACGCTTGTCAAAAAGCATTCGAGAATATTAAAGAATATCTCTTGAAACCCCCTGTACTCGTTACACCGAAATCAGGCAAACCATTCTTGATTTATGTCAAGGCAACGAGCCACTCGTTAAGTACATTACTTGCATAAGACGATGACAACGATCACGAACAGGCTGTATATTACCTAAGCCGGACCCTTGTGGGTGCCGAATCTTGATATCCAATGATTGAAAGGGTGTGTCTCATCTTGGTGTTTGCCATTCAAAAGATGCGACACTACTTGGTCCGACAGACTATTTACGTCATTTACAATGTTAACCCAGTCCGAATATTTATGACGCAACCGGCTTTCATGAATTAGCGGCAAGCAAAATAAGTACTGCTCCTGTCCTAATACGATCTACACTTTATACAATAGAAGTCGGTCAAAGGACAAGCTATTTGTGATCTCCTAGCAGCTAACCCAACTATGGATACCGTCGAGGTATACTACAATCTGCCAGATGAAGCCCATGAAGCCAACATAACTTCCCATCAATAGGTGTGGCGTTTGTACTTCGACGGTGCTTCTCAAGCAACTAATGTAGCAAGTGATTCTAGATGTTCTAAGATCTCCTCTGGAGTCGGAGTTGTCTTAGTTTCCCCAGGAAAACATGTGATGCCTCGAGCCTACTCACTGACCGAGTCATGCTCAAATAACATAGCCAAATATAACATGGTACTTATTGGACTCAGCTTCGCTAAGAGTTGGGTGTCGAGTATCTCAAAGCTTTCGATGATTCTCAACTGGTAGTTAAACAAGTTCAATGAGAGTATGAGGTCAGAAATCAAGATTTGATACCATACCATAAAGTGGCCATTGAGATGGCAGAATCATTTGAAGGATTCTTCATCGAATACATTCCATATTTACAGAACGCATATGCAGATACGCTGGTAGCATTAGCAGTGTCTCTGGCACAGCCTCTCGAAACGGAACAGTTCGTTACGGTAAGAACTCACCAGCTCTTCGTACTAATCTATGATATGAACAACGAAGAAGGGGATACTAAAGAAGTGCATTCAACCCAAATTGAGTTCGAACCCCAAGACTGGTGTTTTCCCATCATAGACTATGTCCTACACAAAATTTTACGGGAAGACACGAAGGAAAGAGACTCAATCTGATGGAGAGCACCGAGAATCTACTATAACACTGAGAGTCGAATGCTATACCGTCAGGGGTACGATGGTTTAATATTATATTGCCTATCCACTAAAGAGGCAGAAGAAGTCCTTAGGAAGACACAAGAAGGAGTTTGTGGTGCACACCAACCTAGCCCCAAACTTTATGACCACATTAGAAGGATGGGATATTTTTGGCCTACCATGATAAAAAACACAGTCGTGTACGCCCGAAAGTGTCATGCATGTCAAGTACACGCAAATTATATGCACTAACCCCCAGAGCATCTACACCCTTCGGCTACATCATGGCCCTTCAAGACTTGGGAAATAGATATTGTTGGTCCTATCTTTCCCCAGTCGACCAAAGGTGACCGATTCATTCTAACAATTACTGATTATTTCTCCAAGTGGGCCGAAGCGATTCAAAGAAGTGAAGATGAACAACGTCATTGTATTCATTAAGCACCATATTATCTACCGATATGACATTCCAAGGAGAATCATACATGACAACGATCCTCAATTTGTCAGTAATGCATTCACCAAATTTTGCGAGAAGTTCAAAATTCAAGACATCTTGTCGACAGCTTACAATCCCACAACAAACGGATTGGCTGAAGCTTTTAATAAGACTATGATAAAGCTATTGTTAAAACTCGTGAAGACTAATAAACGAGATTGGGATGATAAACTCGGCAAAGCTCTATGGCCTATCGCACTATAGTTCGCACGCCCACTGGAGGAACCCCGTATTCTCTGGTGTATGGGTGCGAAGCCGTTCTTCCGTTGGAAATCCAAATTCTATCTCTTCAGATCGCTCTCGCAACAGAGTTGACACCGAAGAACAACATCAGAAACATCTGGAAGAATTAGAGATGCTCAATGAAAAGCATTTGGAAGCTCAACAGCACATCGAGTTATACCAAGCCAGAATTTCCCGAGCTTCCGATAAAAAGGTTCGACAATGGAGTTTTAAGGAAGGTGACTTAGTCTTAGCCGTCTCACAGCCAATGATCCTTAATTCCAAGAAGAAAGACAAGTTCGAACCCAAATGGGAAGGATCATTTGTAGTAGAGATAGTCTATTCAAATGGCGCATATCGCCTTATTACCAAGGAAGGCTCTCAGCTTATGATGCCGATAAACGACAAGTTCCTGAAAAAGTACTACCCTTAGTATGTTCAGGATAACCCATGTATTAGAAAGTTTTCGGAAGAATACTACGTGTGGTATTCTTAGGGATAACCCAGTTACTACAAAAGTGATAAATAAGAAATCCACACTTAGATTCTGAATGTTTTCAAAGTTGGAACATATCTTATTATTGATATCGAATTCATCAACCCTCATGAATGTTTTGCCGAGAAGAGATTCGATCACCATGATAAATCAATCTTCCCTCACAAAACCCCCACTGGTGTTTGACAATTCATAATCTTCCATCATAAAATCCCTCACTGATCAAATCAATTGATGGTAGGTCCACCAAAATTCCTATCGGTTAAGTCCCTTCAAACTCTTGTTGTGTTGGTACACTTAACATTCATGTTGTTAAAATACTAACACGACACTCAAATTCTATCTGCCAACTTTTGGCAATTTTTAAACTTGACGTGTTAAGTCCTGATCACTTAACATAAAAATTTTTCATCGAGTGGCTAGTACAAGTCGGCATTTTTACTGTTATATGTATTCCACTCCCACTGCTTTCTTGGTCAAACCTATAAAAGTTAGGACCAAAGCCAAAATCCCCTCTCGATTTTTTTCATGAACGAGAAGTCCACTTTCAATTGGAGCAATCAAATCTATAAAAGTTAGGATTGCCACCAACCTCACTTGGTCAAACTTGCAGTAGTTAGGACCAAGATCAGATCACCCCTTTCAATGAACGAAAGGCTCTCATCCTTTCCTATTCAGCCAAACCTATGAAAGTTAGGGACAGAATTGTTAGACCCTAGAGGGGGGGGGGTGATTAGGGTCTTATGCTAATCTAATCCGATTAAATGCCAATTAAAATTACTTAACAAATATATTCTTGCAAGATAGATATACGAGAGATATAAGCAAGAATAAGCAATGTGAACAATGAGATATATCCTATATGATGAAAAAAATATATGCAAGGATATATAAACTAACACAAGGGGTAAACAATTTAACTACAAATGTTATAGGGCTAAATGATCAACAAGCAATACACAATGGCGATGTAAGATATGAACATGAAAGCAAGTGCGCCAATGCAACCACAAACAAAGGATATGTTTACGAGGTTCGGTCCCCACGACCTATGTCCCTGCTCCTCACCTCGAGGAGATACTCCACTATCACAACCGGATTTTCTACGTTCACCCGAATAACGTTTACACCTCACACTCGGTTTTCTAGCTAACCGAAAACTTTACAATCGACACTCTTAAAATCACACTCTACACCCTCACAAGTGTTGGACCTAGCCGTGTCTCCCTCAAGTGCTCGGTTACAACCTCTCCCTAGGCTCGTCAACCGATGCCACTCCTCTTGGAATGATCCCTGACTCTCACCACACACTCCTCACTCGGTGTACAAGTGTATTACAAAGTGATCTCACAATTAAGCACAATATAACAAATGATTGTTCTCTCTAACAAGGTGAGAACTCAATTAAGCACAACTCAAAGTAACAAACTCTCACCACCCAATTATACTATGTATGTAAATACTAAAAGCTCAATGTGGGTGTGTGTAACAATGAGTAAATAAAATCAATTCAACTAAACTCAAATATAAAATCTAGCTTAAGAGCAATGATAATAAATCAAGTATATAAATGTAAAGCTAGAGTTTGAGTTTAGAAAAACTTCTCTAAAACACAAAGAAGATGATGAATAAAATTGAGAAAGAATCCCTTAATCTGCAGTGAAGCTTCCTCCTTTGTAAACAAAACTCAAACTTAAAACAACCAGTAAAAACCACACTTAAACTCTTTTTAAAACCCTTGTTAAAAACTTCTTTTCATTAGTCAAAGAAGAGATCAGTAATGGGGTATTTATACCCTCTAAAGATCTCAGGAAAAACCCTTAAAACAAATAACAACAAAGCCCCCAGAAAAACAGCTCAGAAATAGCCGTTAGGAGCCAACGGCTCTATTGTCGGTCGACCAGAAATCTCGTCGGTCGACCGATAGAGCTTTCGGTCGACCGGACCGGTCGACCGACAAACTCTCTGTCATCCACTGACGGCTGAACATATGAGCGGTCGACCGGATCGGTCGACCGAAATCTGATACTTAAAAAATCTGATTTCCTGATTTTAAAGTACTATTTAAAAATATCAAATAAATTCCAAAAAAATGTAAAACTTTGGGGAATAATTGTAGACATGATAATAAACATGCTACAATGACTGGTTTCCAAAAAAGACTTCCCAAATGAAAAATATCATCATTTTACAAAATAGTCCAAAACATGAAAATATGAGATACTTGAATTTTGATGTTTTGACATAAACCAACTTTTGAAACTTTGTGAAATGTTTTTATAGACTTAGTAAAACATGTATAAACTGATATTGAAGTCTATAAACTAATAAGACAATATTTTCACAAAATTACATATTCTATGCAATGTTTTCAAAAACACAATAGTAAATATGAAATATATGATTTCATATTTATAAACATGAAAACTCAAAAACTATGTATGTATATATATAACTATATATATGCATAGAAATCAAAACTTATGTATATATATATAACTATATATATATACGAAGAAACCAATAAATGTGTGTGTATAGATATTGAGCTTAGAGTGTATAACACACATAATATAAATCTAAACTAGATTACCCAAGCTAGATCTTGATCTTCATTGTAGCTCAACTTGGTACACCTTGCGGATGAAGCTTGAACTTGATCTTTAACTTTGAATTGCAAGGCTTCACCGATATTCCGCCAACCTCCTTTGGATATGATCGTTGAAGCGCAATTCCATCCATCCTCTAACAACGTTGTTTGTCTATAATAAATAAGAAAACATGAATACTAGACAAACAACATTAGTGGTAAATTGTTTGTTAAACATCATCAAAACAAGAAGGCCAACAAGAATTAGAATTTCACCTTAATAAATGAGGAATCCTTTTCTTGGATTAAGCAACCAATCCTATAAAATTTAGGGTTGCTTGAATCTTTCTGATTCTCGGAGTGGAGATCCCACTCCCAATTTCATTTTTCCGTATTCTGGGGGTGGAGATCCCACCTCGAGTCTCCTTTGCAACTGGAGATAGAATATAAAATTTTTTCTCTTTAGTTTTAGGAGATAGAATATAAAATTTTTCCTCTCCCGTTTGGGTTCATCTTTACTTTAAACAAGACCTGGGGACAGAATATAAAATTCTTCCTCCCCAGCATCGGGTTTGTCTTTACCCTAAGAAAAGACATAATTCTTGACTTCAAATCTGTGCACTTCATACACGGGGGATTTTATCCTGATCCCTAATTAGAGATAAGTCTATGTCTAACACATGTTTCCGATTTAGTCTTTCACCGAATGAAGAAAACACCAGAATCCGAGTCTGGGGAATTTTATCCCGAAGCCTAAGAAGGAATAAGTCAGCGCCTGACACGCGTGGTCGGGTAGTCTATTCCCGTAATAAAGACAAAGTCTATGTATTCGAAGTTATAGCACCGAGTCTAAGAGAATTAACTCTCTTAGCATAACGTCATATGTGAAACGAGTTTTAATAATTCACATACTAGCTCGATTCAAACGGTAATCAGTAAAGGCACGCCAAATCCGTTGAGGGCTGAGGATTTGCCAAAAAATCCTAAGTCTACGTCTAACACACATCGCTGGTTTAGCCTTTCATCGATTAAAAAAGACACCAGAATTCGAGTCTGGGGAATTTATCCCGAAGCCTAAGAAAGGATAAATCAGCACCTAACACGCGTTACCAGGTAATCTACTCTCATGAGAAAGACGAAGTCTACGTATTCAATATCATAGCACTAGAAGAGTTAACTCTTTTAGCACAACATTATATACGGAACAGATCTAAACAATCCGAATGCTAACCCAAGTCAAACGGTAATCAGTAAAGGCACATCAAATCCGTTGATGACTGAGGGTTTGTTAAAAATTCTATAATTATTATGGTTGATTATTCCATACAGAATAACACATCATAATAAAAGAGACATAATGAACGAAAAGGAAATATCTTCTATTAATGAAAATTTAGTTTGCAGGTACAAGAGTTACAATTAATCTACATGAAGTTTGTGACTACAGACTTGCTGTTCAAGTTTAGTCAATTCCTCTGTATAAGATGGCTCAAGCTTGCGCTCTAGTTCAACCTTAAAGGATTCCTCGATGAGGGTTAATTTTTTCATAGCCTCTTCTTTCATCTTGGCTAACTTCTGTTCCGAGAGCTCCAACTTCCTGGATATCACAACCTGTGAATGCTCTAAGTCAGCCTTCGTCATCTCCAAGATAACCAAGGCATCCTCCTCTGCCTTGAGTTCCTCTTTAAGTCGCTCTATCTTAGCCTCGCCTGACGTAATAGAGGACTTGAGTTGACACAAAGATGTTTGTTTATCAGCAAGGGCGACTTTCATTTGATCCACTCGACTTTGTTGCTTTTGAATTTCAAGTCCAACAGAGGCTCAAGTGTCGCGCCATATTTGTAGACGAGATTCCATCTGGGAGGCTATGTATGTTGAAGCACCAGTAGTCTTCAACTCTTGTAACCGTTGAAGTTCGTGCTCCAGCCGATCCAAATCGTTAGCTATATCTTGCGCCAGATCCAGAGATCCCGCTTTCTATATGGATTTTTTTGGTGGAAAGCGTTGGTCTAAATTGATAGAAGGAAAGTCCCCTGACGAGAAGCTTATCAATCATCACGTTCACAAAGAAGAAGAGAGAGCTGACTTCCATGCAAAGAAGAGTTTGATCCGGGTGATCATCAGATAGCATAGCCTTGACTATATTATTGAGCTGAGAAGACGACCCTATAAGAAAAAGAGGATATAAATATCTTCGAAATCTTAGCCAAAGCTCTAAATCAGTATCTGTGTGAGAATTTACCAAAGTCGAATGATGTTTCCTCAAGTTGATGTCCCACACTCGGTTCCGAGTGCACAGCCCCACAAACTGTTAAGATCGTCACCGATGTCGCAGCCGTTGACGTACCAACCTCATTAGTTGGTCTCACGGCTTGCTCAATAGGGCTAGTCCCCACCACTGCAGTAGTCATCTCAATCGTCGGGATTGTGAGCTGAGTTTGAGCGACTAACGACTGAGTTTCTATGACAGCTCCTGCCAACAGCAAGAAATCAAAACCCTTAGGATCGTCAGATATTCCAATAATAATAGCTGTATCAGTCTCAATGACTGGTCCTACAAGCATAACTCCCCTATAGTTAAGTAAGACTGATAAGTGAATAACTTTCATAAAGGGATAAAATTGATACCGACAGAGGGACCAGCCTCGATGACTGGTTCGACAGCCTCATGATGAGTTAGTTCTGGCAATATACCATCGAACTGCTTGTCGCCAGATCCCGAAGGATCTTGTATGGGATCAAATGAAGGTGCGTTGACTACATTGGGAGAGACTTCTTCGCTATTTAAACCTTCCATCAAAATGTCTACAGAAAAGTCTAAGTGTCAAGACAAGGAAATAGAAGTTGAAAATTGACAATGAATGGGAATTACACCCACCATCGATGGCAACAGTAGGTTCCGTGATCCTTACATCAGCACTCGCCTCCTGTAGCTTTTCTAAAAGAGCCAGAAGCATATAAGCAATTAGAGGAGGGACGAACTCTGAGTCGTTTAACCCGATATTACCACCTAAAAGGTGTACTACCGGTAATAGATGTACCTAGGCCAGTGATCATTGTAGACAAACTAGATTCTACAACGGCACCTTCGCCGGTCTCAAGGGCTACATCTGCTTCAGCACCTGTCGGATCCTCGGCCACAGCCTCATCTACTTGTGGCACGAAGCTGGATCCTCAAAAAAAGTCTAAGTCGGGAGAAGGAGGGTTGTACATCTTTGCGTCTTCTTTATAACCCCCTAGAATATAAAATTTACTAAGTCTAAAAGCTTGGTAGATGAAAGGATTGAAAAGATAATGAGAGTTGAAACATTACCTTCCCTACCAATGAGCACATCACTGGCTACCCCCGTTTGAGAAGCCTAGGGTTAGCATGTCACTTGATGGTCAACTTCAGTCGTTTCGTAGGTCGGGCCTCTTTAAAATCCATAGGTCTGTCCTGTGTTGATGTAGCACGCGACTCAACTTGCGATTCACTTTGAGTTGTGGTCCGAGATCGAGCACAAGTGACAAGGCTACTTCTCCCTTCTTCTCCCTCAAAACCTACATCTAAAAGTTCAACCATCATTCTATTATAAGTAGGCAAAATTCTTCACTTCTTTCGACCTAAGTCGACGAGCTCGATCAGCGATCGATAGATCCCATAGCTCTTTATAAAAAGACTCAGACAAACCTACCGTATGTTCCTCGAAGTCACTGTTGACCTCCATAGCACCACTAATAGTGACTTCATCCTCTTCAGAAGTCTCCTTGTCAGAAGTGAACGACTCCTCTTCTACTTCCTCCATTTTCTGCTTCCCTTTGCCTGAGGGACCAACTAGCTTATTGTCGTGTCTCCTTCATTCTTGCACGCTTTCTCGGACCATCCTCTCAGCAATACGTGATGCAGCTTCAGCTACCAACTCCACAATTAGCCTTAGAGGAATGGACTCGTCAGCTGCTATAAGCCATTTGCAACATAAGTACGTCAACTCTAATTAGCATCAGTATTCAGAAGGCTGAACTTGGCACCTGTACAGCCCGTCACATTCCACAGCCAAGCTCGAGTGCCGTCTACTAGCCCACTACGGGTATGAAACTGTTGATTCGGATTCCTGACATATAATTGGTCGTATCCAAATTGACGGGTGAACCGGCACGACAGATATGGCTCTAAATAGTAGCGTTCCTTCACTCAAAAAATGAGATGGCCTAGTCTTATGTTCATCAACGATCTGAAACAGCCAACATCGAGGGAATTCTGATTTGATCCTGGCGTTTCTACGTTGGTGAGCAACCCACTATATCGACTGGAAAATCGAGGGAAGTATGGATTGAATACCCAACTCTTGTGCATATGTAAGCTCTTCCTAACGTCCGAGAGGTCCCGAGCTTTCCATTTGCACTCCTCGAGTAATTGTAGAAAAGGAGTGGATAGATTCGCATTAGTTAGGGGTGACATCAGATCGGGGTGATGAAGAACTAGCCACCCTATCAGATAGGTGTAAGGGAGCTCCGCCTTCGCCATAGAGATCTTCTCAGATGGAGTCTCCTCTATTTGAGTAAAAGCCGTAACCACTTGACGAAGCCCACGATGGATGTCGGTAACCATTGCTGGCAAAAGAGATAAACTCCTATCGTAAGTAAGCTGGACAGTAGGGAATAACACCTCTACCGGCAAGGCGTCCGAGGTCTGATATGGCACCACACACTTCTTCAACCAAAGTGCGATATAACTGACCAACAAAGTCTTGGGATGAATAGACTTCTCCGCACACCATAAGAAAGTCTTAAACTTAGTCCATACAGGGAATCTATCTTGGGCACTCGCAATGGTGTAGGATCGAGCATCACATTTCCTGATCAACTTATTGATCTCTGAAGGAGTTAGCGGTTTCAATGCACAAATAGCTTCATTGGATTTTTCTAAATTCTTGAATAAATAACCTGAGAATTGCTTCAGGTTTATTTGAGGAGACTTCTTCCTCACAATTGGGCTGGTTCTAACTAAGGCTATTTGATAGTGACACGTAAGCTCCCATAACGTGTCGTATCAAGCAGGCTTATGGGTTTTCAATTGAAGAAGCTCCCGGTTGGAAGGAAAATATTCTTGATACGACATATCTCACATTTGCAGTCTGAAGACTTTGTGCATCTCATGGAAAGGTAGTCCAAATTCTTCGTTCTGGGTAAGAAAAGTGTTGGTATCTGGATTGTATAACTTTATTAATCCCGTGAAGTGAATAGCATTCACCGACAATCCGTATTGGGTGGCACGAATAGCTTCATACAATCCCATCGCCTTCAATTTGGCACCCCATCGGTGGAGGACATAACCTATCATTCGAGCCCACCGTAACTTATCTGAAGAATGAGACCAACCATGGCATCTATAATTTTCGACTGCTAGCTCTCACCCTAGCTTAGCGAGGCGATTCTTCATTGTGCGAGCTACTATAGGTAACTCCCCTTTAGGAGGGTCCTTCAATCCTATCACACCGGGATATAATCCTATGATGTGTTTTCTACCACGGGAACCCGGGAGTGAATGGCTGGTGACGTATCCGCAAGGCATGTTGGAGTGCTCTTTTGTTAGAGTCCATGGCATCTGTCGCGTCACCGCTTGCCTCCGCAATTCTGTTAGTGAACGGTGACTAGGGAACGGAGGAAGATATAAGCAAGTTGTACCATCAGTGTATGACCATCGCTCATCCCCGAGTGTTATAGTGGTTGGGTTGTCACAGAATCGGCGAACATATAATTCGTCTTCCTCAAAGGGTGAACAGGATACGCGTCTTTTGCGAATGGTGCTTTAGTAATTAGCTGGTGCGTGATGCGGTGATCCTCTTCTAGTACCAACTTAGAAAGTTCATCTGGGAGGTCCGAAGCAAACTGAGAAGTGGGCGGAATCAATGCCGGATCGTCTACAGCAGTGTAATATCTACTCCTATAGCCATCTATATCAAATGGAGAAAATGGCGTCATAGGGTATTCAACTGAAATGAATAGTACATATTTATTAAATGCGGTTATGAAGAAATACTAAGGCGACACAGGGCATTGAACTCTTTTCACCAATCTGTGAGATAGAGTCACTACCTTGTAATTGGTGAGACGATTTTAACTATATCACGAACACACAAGATAATGTACATTGTCACATGAATAACGCGATAATGTACCCTATCTTACGGGACGTGATACGATAAAAAATCGCCCCATATCACCTTAAAACGCGTTTTGACCAAGCAAAACATATCCGATAAGCATCACCCCCCCCACAAAGGAGGATATCAGCTCTTCCCAATTGCCTCACCAAGGAGAACAAAGCGGGGAGTAATATAGAAGCATCCATCCCTACAAAGGAGGATATCAGCTCTTCCCAATTGCCTCACTAAGGAGAACAAAGCGGGGATGCAATATGCAACATGATATAATAAATATTGAATTCATGAGCAAAAAATTATAAAGGCTTACCAGCGAAAGATAGAGACTCCCTCTCAGGTGACTGAGTGGCTCCTCGGAAAGCGTGATCTCCTCGTCGACATAGCTAATATGCAATAAAGATCAACAACTCAATTAGATTTATAATCTAGGTACGCAAATCAGAGATTAAAAGGGAAATTGTGAATCATTGATTAAAATTCTACAAAATGGAATTGTCCAGTTAAAGGTCCAATTAAACCTATAAAATGTTCCGATGCAAATTGGAGTTTGGAAAATAAATGTATAAAGCAAAGGCGGCGAGTTCGATTCTCGACCAATACATAAGCTAAGTGCTTGGATAGTTTTCTCTCAAAAGCCAAAAGATGGACACAAGCTCAACTCTTAC
Organism: Asparagus kiusianus; assembly: GCA_022839385.1. Taxonomy (NCBI): domain Eukaryota; kingdom Viridiplantae; phylum Streptophyta; class Magnoliopsida; order Asparagales; family Asparagaceae; genus Asparagus; species Asparagus kiusianus. The sequence continues at coordinate 72,368 of BQKN01061919.1, forward strand.
ACAAGGATCAAGCGTGTTAGAAATTCAGTCAAGTCAAACAAACTAAGCGCCTCATACATAGCTCAGATCCATAATCAAGCATGACAATTCAAAGGCAAAATCAAGTTGAGGGTCACAAAGTCAAACATAGGGCCTCAACCACGTCAACATGCAGATTTACAGAATCATCCGAAATTAGAACATGGATATTTACTTGAGTTTCAAAACCATATGTACATGACTATAAGCAAGAATTAAGTGATATCAAGTCACGTACACAACCAAACATCCCAAGGGTTCGATGAAGACAAATTTTTTTTGAAACTAAGCTTCATTCAAGCTTCAGTTCATATTCAAGCTTTAGTTCATCAATTTCAAGGCTAACAAACCTCAAAGGTTGACAAATTAAAATAAGGGGTTGCGGTCATACACAAAGTCAAGAATCAAAGCCTCGATATTTTCCCTAAATCGAAAATTCGATTTAGTTCTCATACACAACCAAGTTCAGTGAACTCCTACACAAGTCAAGCAAGGAATATCGACTACTTTAGAAGTTTACAAAATCTACTAAAAATTTGGGAGCATGGGTATCGATTCAAATCTCAAGCTATACGTATGAACATGGACACCAATCAAAGGCCTCGGCCATGCACAAGTTCGAGAACTACAGATTCAAGTCATTAATCATCAACCAAGAGTCCTAGAAAAATTAGGCCATGCACAAGTTATAGATTCAAGTCATCAATCATCAACCAAAGCAAAGAAATTTGGCCACCATCAAAGCCCAAGACCACAAAGCCCAAGACCAAATATTGATTTTCTCTAAATTCAAAAAAACTAGGGTTTCCAATATACCCCCAAGAACAAAAACCATTGAAGTAGAGTTGAATGAAATTGTAAAACCCCGTAAAATACAGTGAATGAATTCTTATTATGAAATATATATTTATATCATAGGTGAATACAATAACAAGTGTTTGGGGATCAAACAAGTGTATTTTATATGAGAGAGATCAAGTGTCAAGACCAGCACTAACACAACATGCACAAATAGGAGAAAACCTGCGCGGTCGACCATGGCGGTCGACCGTCGTGCGTGCAGCAGTGGCAGGAGGCCTCTGTCTCTTGCGCGATCGACCGTGACGATCGACCGCTGGGAGTTTTGCCAGTTTTATTTTTTGGGTTAGTTTGGGTTTTTTGGGTCGGGTTTGTGGACTCATATATATTGTTGTAATTCGTGAGAGCCTCTTCTTCATCTGAGAAAAACCCTAGCAGCCTCTTCCCTCCCTCTTGCAAACCCTAGCTCTTTCTTTGGGTGTTTCTTGATGGATTTTGAGGAGTTTGAGCGAGGTCCAGAGATTTCCAGTGAAGGAGAATGTCTTACAATGTTGCTAAGAGTAGTTCATCACCCATCAGGTGAATTTTATCTCACCCAATCCTATACCCATGTTTCTAATCGTTTCTAATGATGTTTTCATATGATTTGTGAGCCTAACGTGTTATTTTATATACAAAGATTGATCTATATATAATATGCTGCAAGAAGAACAAGTTTTCAGCTAATAAAGATCACTCATGATTTTTCTTAATACAGATCTGGATCTAAAATTGTTTCTAACTAGAGTTTTGAAAGAAAAATAATTGTTTTCGAAGGTTTCGACACAAATACGTATGTTTAATTATGTTTCGCTTTGCCTATAGTGACTAATCTGTTTCTTACATGTTCCTTGATATAATATATCATGTGTATAAGGTTGATAGTGGTTATAATCGTCACACACAAATTTTTGAATCAAAACCCTTGTGATAGAACCTGTAGAGGAATTTTAGAACCTGTGCGGTCGACCGTGGCGGCCGACCACCGTGCACATAGCAGAAGCAGTAAGCTTCCGTCTCTTGCGTGGTCGACCGTGGTGGTCGACTGCTGGGTGCGTAGATAAGTAGAACCATTCTGCTCACCACACGGTCGACAGCGGATATTGGCGATCGACCGTGAGCCCTATTTTTGTGCATGCCTTGTTGTTCACGTGCGAGTTGTGTAGCTGGATTAATATTTGGGTTATATGGGTTTGATATACACTGAGATTTGTATATATGAGTTAATTACAGACATGAGTTTTACATTTATTCACCGGGGCATGAGGGTGAACGGTATATTTGTGATTTCTGACACTATTTACTTGTTACAGTCCTCATGTTGGACTATAAGCTATCAAGTCTTCGTGTTGGACTATAAACTATCAAAGTCTTCATGTTGGACTATAAGTTATCAAAGTCCTCGTGTTGAACTATAAGTTATTAAAGTCCTCGTGTTGGACTATAATCATCAAAGTCCTCGTGTTGCACTTTAAGCTATTGTAGATTATATTATGGACATTTATTCATTTCAGACCACGAGTTGAGTATATATTTGACATATGACAGGTCATTGTTATTTCGGTTGGAGATGGAGTTATTACTCCACGTTATAGCTTTTGGATTTGATATTTAGCTATTTAAAATTTGAGCTAAGGGAGACATACCTATGCTCATGTTGTAAATTTCTAAACATCAAACCTCTATTTTATTTTCACAGTCGATGTTTGGCTATCTATATGTATTATTAGATATTTTCTTATCTTTCTAGCCCTTTTTCCCTTGGGGTTGGTTGAGATGTTACTCGTTATAGAGCTTTGACGCTCGTTGTTTCCCCACTTTCAGGTAACAAGCCAGGTGCACGGAGAGCCGTAGCTTGATGGAGTCACTCTAGTTATTATTTATAATTTCTACTAGCAGTTTATATCAGAACTCCACAGTAGATGTATTTATAAGACATTTGAGTATTTACTTTAGTTTTGTAAAGGCAATGTGCCTTAATATCAGTTCAGTTGATTTCTTATGTCGAGACATTTGTATTCAGATCAGATGTTTCCTTTTTAGAGACTTATCCAATTATATCAGTAGAAATGATTATTCTTCTGAATATCTGTTGTTTAGTACTCCTTTTGTATATTCTCTATTATATGTTCTGTACTTACACCTATTATTGATTCTACTAGTTGGATAGTAATTATGATGGTAAAATGTGTTATTGCACGGTATAGTGCATGACAGGGTTAACATTCTTAGTTTTACCTTGGACTGCAGCCTTGTTGAAACTAGGGGTGTCACATTTAGTATCAGAGTTCTAGTTCCAGTATCCTTAGGATAATCATGTGTTGAGTCGTGAAGTTAGAGTAGAGTTTCTTAAGATTCGTGTATAGAGTCCGCTAGAAATTCTAGAATGAGTGAGGACGTTATATACGCGTATTCAAAAATTACAAATATTTTTTTGTGACATTAAAAGTATTTGAGTGAATGATATATGATATAAATTTCTTATATGTTTTGTTCGAGGACTTACAAACTTTTCTCTATATGCTAAGATGGCCGGACGTAGTAGACCTCGCACACGGAGAGGTGGTCAGACAGAGCCGTAGCAGGCTCCACCAACAGCACAACAGGCTCCACCTGAGCCGTAGTAGGCTCCCTAGTACTTGATAGACTTGATGGCTCCTATAGCCGCTAGGATGGCAGCACTTGAGGAGCTTCTGACGAATCACATCACACACCAGTAGTTCCACCACCAATAGCACTAGCTATTCCCGTTGCAGAGGATTTTTCAGAGGTCACACCCGCACTTACCCCGCAGACAGTTGTGGATAGAGCAGCAGAGCAGGAGACTTGGCTCCGCCTAGTGGAGAGATACTAGAAGATGAGGGCACCAGAGTTTCAGGGATCATCAGATTCTCTTGCAGCACATAAGTGGAAGGAGGATGTATATATAGGTAACATTCTCGATATACTTAATATGACATCAGTTCAAAAACAGAGGCTGGTATCTTACAGTCTCAAAGGAGATGCGGGGAGATGGTATCGACTATAATTCACTTCAGATCAGAGAATATCACTTACCTGGGAGGATTTCACCTACTTCTTCTATGAGCAGTATATCTCTTCCGTGGCATGGGCCAGGAAAGAGCTTGAGTTGTCCAGATTATCTTAGGGAGACATGTCAGTAGCAGACTTTGAGAGCAAGTTTATGAGCTTACTTTATTTCACGAGCATGTGGCAGACCGGAGAGCGCCAGGCTCAGATGTTTTTAGCAGAACTTGGCCCTAACCTTCATTGATACCTCGTTTCTAGGAGGTTTTATTCAGTTCGAGAGGTAGCAGATGCTGCCACTTCTCAAGAGAATGAGTCAGCTATGTTCTAGAAGGATAAAGAAGGGAACACTAAGGAAAAAGGTAAGAATAAGAGGCCTTTTTCAGGACCCCAGCAGCAGCAGCAAGGCCCTCATAGGAGAGGACCCCAGCAGGATCAGAGAGTGCCTCAGTAGCGCAAATTCCAGGGCACTTGTTTTAAGTGTCACAAGCTTGGACATAAAGCATAAGAGTGTCGCAATACACCAGCAGGAGCCCAGCAAGAAAGAGGGCAGGATCAGCAGCAGAACAAATTTTAGGGGCAAGGTCAGGGCCAGCAGATGAGATTAGAGGCACTGCTAGTAGTGCCAAAGATTAAGGGATAGGTTCGTACAGTTCAGGAAGTTCCTCAGGGGCAGATAGTTCCATATGCTCCATCTCCAGCAGCAGAGTAGCTTCCAGTCACAGGCAGAGTGTATGTAGTGATTCCTCATGATCATGGCGCTAGCGGGGCCGTAGTGGAGGGTACGTTTTCCGTGAACTCCTTTCTAGCCCATATTCTTTTTAATTCGGGGGCTTCCCACTCTTTCATATCTTATGCTTGTATGATTAGACTTTAGCTCGTAGCTCAGCCTCTAGATGTTCCTTTGTCAGTTTCTACCCCACTAGGTGAGATGTCGCTCTTGGAGAGCATTTGTAGGAGGTGTATTATCAGCTTAGATGAGTCCAAGTTTGTTGTAGATCTGATAGTGTTGAGCATGTCAGAGTTTGATGTCATTCTTAGTATGGATTGGCTATCTTCCTACCACATCAATATCAACTGTTTTGCAGAAACAGTTAATTTGCGAGCGTTCGATGGGTCCGAGTTAGTTGTGGCCACCTCTCAGGGGAACCAGTTTGCGGAGTCATTACTAGCATACATCAAGGAGGTGATGCTTCAGGATCAGAGTGCAGATATATGTGAGACTAGAGTTATCTCAGATTATCAGGATGTCTTTCAGGACATACCTGGGTTGCCTCCTGTGAGAGAGGTAGAGTTTTGTATTGAGTTGCAGTTAGGCATAGCCCCGATATCCCGAGCACCCTATCGCATGGCACCTACTGAGATGAGGTAGCTACAGACCTAGTTAGATGAGTTGTTAGTTCAGGGCTTTATTCGTCGGAGTCATTCTCTATGGGGAGCGGCGGTCCTCTTCGTGAAGAAGAATGATGGTAGTATGCGATTGTGTATCGACTACCATGAGTTGAACAAAGTCACTATCCAGAATAGATATTTTTTTCCCTCAGATTGATGACTTATTCGATTAGCTACAAGGAGCACATTATTTTTCAAAGATTGATCTTCGTTCTGGTTATCATCAGTTACGGGTTCGGGAGATGGATATTCCCAAGATCGCATTTCTAACTCGATATGGGTCCTTCGAGTTTTTGGTCATGCCATATGGATTGACCAATGCACCCGTGATATTCATGGATTTGATGAACCAGGTCTTTCATCCATACTTGGACTAGTTCGTGATTGTATTCATCGATGATATTCTTATCTATTCGAGATTGGAGTCGGAGCATGAGCAGCCTCTATGATTGGCTTTGCAGAATTTGAGGGAGCATCAACTATATGATAAGTTTAGCAAGTGTGAGTTTTGGATTTCTGAGGTTAGATTTCTTGGCCATATTGTTAGCAGAGAGGGCATAGCAGTGGACCCAGCTAAAGTTTCAACAGTTCTTGATTGGAAACCGTCGAAGACGGTTACCGAGATTCGTAGCTTTTTAGGGTTAGCCGAATATTACAGGAAGTTCATTCAGGACTTCTTGAAGATTACAGTACCACTTACACGCCTTACGAAGAAGGGTGTATAGTTCACTTGGAGCATGGAGTGCCAGAAGGCCTTTGATACCTTAAAGACTAAGTTGACTACGGTGCCAGTTCTTACTATTCTGAGCAGTGACAGGATATTTGTTGTATACACGGATGCATCGTTAGTAGGTTTGGGAGGTGTTCTGATGCAGATTCAGAGGGTAGTAGCATATATCTCATAGTAGTTGAGGGTGCATGAACAAAAATACCCCACTCATGATTTGGAGTTAGCAGCGATGGTATTCGCGCTGAAGGTGTGGAGACACTATTTATATGGAGTTCAGTTCGAGCTATTCACAGACCACCAGAGTCTGAAGTACCTTTTCTCCCAGAATGAACTTAATCAGAGGTAGCGGGGATGGATTGAGTTCATCAAGGACTACGAGTTCGCGATTCAGTATCACCCGGGGAAGGCAAACGTCGTAGCGGATGCTTTGAGTAGGAAGCGTCGACATCAGATCACGGCTTTGAGGTGGTCGTTGTATAGAGATCTTCTCACTCTTAGCCAGTTCAATTTTAGGCTAGAGATTGGCATGACCAACGCATACTTGGGAGCTATATCAGTGCAGCCATCTTGGAGGGACAGAGTAGTCAGAGCTCAGTTAGAGGACTCTTGGATTCAAATCCGAAAGGAGGAGATTTCCAAAGAGCCCAAGGACGATTGGACCATTAGAGCAGATAGAGGCCTTCGGATAAAGGGTCGGTTGGTTGTGCAGCTAGTGTAGAGCTGAAGAGGGGGTTGTTTGATGAAGCACATTGTACCCGATATACAGTACATCCAGGAGCCACCAAGATGTACAATAACCTAAGGAGACACTTTTAGTGGAGTGGTATGCATAGAGATATCACAGAATATGTAGCAAAGTATTTTACCTGCCAGTAGGTAAAGGCAGAGCATCAGAGACCAACAGAAACACTTCAGCCTTTACCCATTCTAGAATGGAAGTAAGCAGACATTTCTATGGATTTTATTATTGGGTTGCCAAAGTCGAAGAAGGGGAATGACTCAGTTTGGATGATAGTAGATCGGTTGATGAAGTCAGCATATTTTATTCCAGTGATGACTACTTATACTGCAGAGACATATGTGAGGATATTTATTCGGGAGATAGTTCGACTTCACGGAGTTTCAGACACGATTGTATCAGATCGAGGGTCAGTTTTCACCTTGCACTTTTGGAGGAGTTTCCAGGATTCATTCGACAGTAGGTTATTACATAGCAGTGTTTTTCATCCTCAGATAGACAGTCAGACAGATAGAGTGAACCAGGTGTTGGAGGATATGTTGCGGGCTTGTATCATTAATTTTCAAGGCAGTTAGGAGGATCATATTCATTTGATAGAGTTTGCTTATAATAATAGTTATCAAGTAACGATTTGTATGGCTCCGTATGAGGCATTGTACGGAAGGCCCTGTAGATCCCTTATACGTTGGACAGAGCCAGAGAATAGCTTGTTACTTGGACTAGAGCTTATGAGGCAGACTACCGAAAAGGTAGCATTGATTAGGGAGCATATTCTAACCGCTCAGATTCGACAGAAGAGTTACGCAGATCACAGACGTCGACCTTTGGAGTTTCAGGTAGGAGATTTTGTCAAGCTGAAGGTATCACCGATGAAGGGAGTACAACGATTTGGTAGACGGGGAAAGCTTGCCCCAAGATATATTAGCCCTTTTCAGATTGTAGAGTGAATTAGGGCTGTTTCTTATAGACTAGACCTTCCAGCATCAATGTCTAGTGTGCACGACATAATTCATATTTCTATGCTTAAGAAATACTTACATGACGAAAAAAGACAGCGAGTATTGGATGCTCCGGAGATCAAGCTTCGGGATGATTTGACTACGATTAAGATCCCAGTTTGTACACTTTCTAAAGAAGACAAGAAACTTAGAAATAATGTAATTCCTTTGGTGTAAGTTTAATTGAACCGGAGATCGAGCTTCGGGACGATTTGACTACCCATACCTGTTTGAGCAAGTAAATTGTTTGGATTATGTTTTCTTATATTTTATGATAATTTTGGATAGTCATATTTATCTTTAACACTAGAATGAGGGTATTATTACTTAATTCTTAACCATTTTGGATACATGGTATATATATGGGGGGTTCCTTGTTAGGATTTTTCAGCCGACGTACTAATTCTATTTTGTTAGGGATTAAGGCATGAATACCTGCATTTTAGACTGGTTAACTTTAGATATTAATATATTCATATCTAAAAATTTATGCTATGAGATGTGTATGTAGGAACTTAACTATTCCCGATGTGCTTTTCTTGTATTATTAATTTTTAAGATACAATTTTAGAATTTCGAGGAAGAAATTCTTTTAAGGGGGAAGAATGTAAAACGTCATAAAATACAGTGAATGAATTCTTATTGTGAAATATATATTTATATCATAGATGAATACGATAACAAGTGTTTGGGGATCAAACAAGTATATTTTGTATGAGAGAGATTAAGTGTCAAGACAAACACACACACAACATGCACAAACAGGAGAAAACCTGCATGGTCGACCGTGGTGGTCGACCGCCACATGCGCAGCAGTGGCAGGAGGCCTCTGTCTCTTGCGCGGTCAACCGTAACGGTCGACCGCTAGGAGTTTTGCCAGTTTTATTTTTTCGGGTTAGTTTGAGTTTTTGGGTCGGGTTTGTGGACTCATATATATTATTGTAATTCGTGAGAGCCTCTTCTTCATCTGAGAAAAACCCTAGTAGCCTCCTCCCTCCCTCTTGCAAACCCTAGCTCTTTCTTTGGGCGTTTCTTGGTGGATTTTGAGGAGTTTGAGCGAGGTCCAGTGATTTCTAGCGAAGGAGAACACCTTACAATGTTGCTAAGAGTAGTTCTGTTGGCCTTCGCCTACTTGTTTTGATGATGTTTAAAAAACAATTTACTTCTAATATTGTTTGTCTAGTGTTTGTGTTTTCGTATTTATTCTAGGCAAACAACGAGTTGGAGGATGGATGGAATAGCGCTTCAACGACGATATCAAACGGAGGTTGGCGGAATTGTGGAGTGAAGCTTATGTAATTCAAGTTCAAGATCCAAGTTCAGCTTCATCTGCATAGTGTACCAAGTCAAGCTTATTGAAGAACAAGATCGGCTTGGGTAATCTAGTTTAGGTTTTATATTATGTGTGTTATATACTCTAAGCTCAATATTATATACACACACATTCGTTTGATTGGCGGAATTGTGGAGTGAAGCTTATGTAATTCAAGTTCAAGATCCAAGTTCAGCTTCATCTGCATAGTGTACCAAGTCAAGCTTATTGAAGAACAAGATCGGCTTGGGTAATCTAGTTTAGGTTTTATATTATGTGTGTTATATACTCTAAGCTCAATATTATATACACACACATTTTATTGGTTTCCTTGTATATATATGTAGTCATATATATATATATATATATATATATATACACACACAACACAAGTTTTGGTTTTTATGTTTATAAATATGAAACTATATATTTCATATTTATTATTGTGATTTGGTTTAACTACTTAGATATGAAACAAATATATTTTCATATACATCCTCACATGTTTCATTTTCTATTGTATTTGTAAAAATATTGTATTCTTAGTTTTTGGACTTAACAATAATCATATACATATTTTATTAAGTCTACATAATCATTATGCAAAGTTTCAAAACATGGTTTAGCCTAAATGTCAAAATTCATAAGTTTACATTTTCGTGTTTTGGACTATTTTGCTAAATGATGATATTTCTTATTTGGGTAGTCTTTTTTGTAAATCAGTTTTTGTAGCATGTTTATTATCATGTCTACAATCATTTCCCAAAGTTTTATATTTTTTGAAATTTATTTGATATTTTTAAACAGTGTTTTAAAATCATCATTTCACTTTCAAACTGTCAATTTCATATATCAGTTCACGGTCGACCGCCATGGTCGACCGCGCCTTTGTTTTTAGCTTGCGAAGCCAACAAAAACTTTCATGATCGATCGCCATAGTCGACCGTCAGCTTGAATTTTCTCACGGTCGATCGCCACGGTCGACCACCAAAGTATCTGGAAGTTTTCTAAGTTTCAAAGCTGGCTCGTGGTCGACCGCGAGTTTTCCACGGTCGACCGTCATTTATCCCAACGGCTCTTTTGGCACAGAATCAGATTTCTGATTCTTGGGCTGTTTGGTTTTTTCCTTTGGGGTTTTTGCTGTTGCTTCCTCTTCCTATATAAACCCCCAAACCCTCTTCTATCTCAGTAACCAATGGAATATTTTAAACAAGTTTAAAAAAGTTTTAACAGGGGGTTTAAGTTTGGTTTAAAGTTGTTTTGGTTGGTTCATAAGTGGAGGAGATCATCTACCTTGTTTGAGCTTCCTTTTAATCCATCTCTCCATCTTGTTTTTTCAGAGAAGAATTCCTAAACTCTATTTCTAGCTATTTATTGTTTTGTTCATAATTTCTATATGCTAGATTTTAATTGAGTTTAGTTATTTTGATTTCACTCATTGTTTACACACACCCACATGAGCTTATTGTATTTTTCATACATAATATATTTAGGTTGGTGAGAGATTGTAACAATTGAGTGTGAGCTTTAATTAAGTTCTCGCATTGTATTAGAGAACAAATTATTTATTATTATATTGTGAGATTGTAAAGTTTTCGGTTAGCTAGAAAACCGAGTGTGAGGAGTGGATGTTGATCGGTGAACGTTGAAAACTGACATCGTGAGTGATTGTATACATTGATCGGTGATCATTGAAAACCGACATAGTGTGGTTGTAAACGTTATTCGGGTGAGCGTAGAGAACCTGGTTGTGATAGTGGATTTCTCCCCGGGAGTGGGGAGCGGAGACGTAGGACGGAAGGTCCGAACTCCGTGATCATATTGCTTGTTTGAGTTTGGCTTAGCACACTTATATTTGTTCATTTTTATAGCCTTTCTCTCATTGTTTATTTCATCCACTATATCACTTGTTTATGTTACCCTTGTGTTTGTATATCCTTGCATATATATCTCATAGTATATCTCTTTGCTAGGATATATTACCTTGTGTATATTGCATATTCTTGCTCATAATTAATTGTATATCTATCTTGCAAGAATATATTTGTTAATTAATTTTAATTGGCATAAAATCAAATTAGATTAGCATAAGACCCTAATCACCCCCCACTAAGATCTAACAATTGGTATCAGAGCTTGGTGCTCTTTGATTTAAGGACTAATCACCTTGAGTTAATGATCCAAGTTATCTTTTTTGTGCTAATCCAATTTTTGATTTTATATCTTGCTTGCTTTTTAATTATGGATATGCATGGTTTAGGTTATGCCATTAATATTGCTTCTAGATTAGATAATTTTCCCTATGCCCACTGGTGTGTTAGATTTAAACTTTTTGTTCAATCTAAACACTTTGATTTATGGGAAATTTTAGATGATGCTTACATTGTGCTCACTTCGGAGAAATCCAAGTGGAATAAAAATGATCATCGAATGTTTACAATGAACAATATTTTGACCTTAGTGATGAACTTGCTTGTGCTAGTAAAAAAATTATTACATGCCTACAACAAATTACATAAAGATTTTATTGATTTAAAAAGTAAGCATGATAATAGAATCCGATCATGAGGAGCTAGTGTCAAAATTGTATATCATTGCAAAAGAAAATACCATGCTTAAGGAAAAAATGACATGTTAATTTGAGAAAATAAAAAATTAACCACATCTATAACTAGCTTATCTCATGAAAAAGATAATGTCATGTTAGAAGTAGAGAACATACAAAATGATATTGCTTCCTTTATAAATGACTATTTATGTTCTACTTCTAATAAAAATGCATATGTGCCTAAAAATAAAGATTTGAATCTTATGAATAATCGCATTTCATCTTTAGATTCAACTTTGAAAATATGCATTGATATCATAAGAGGCTTATGGATATGCGTGCCAAGTCTAAGAAATCATCCACTCATTATACACACATATAGCAAAGTTTATAAGTGTTCAATTTACGGCCGTAAAGGCCATCTAGCTAAATTTTGCTATGATGCACACAAACATAAAAATGTCAATGCTCCTTGTGCATCTCATGTAGCTTCTTCATCACATGTACACACACATGCACCCATTGTTCATCATAAGCATGCTCATGTGTATAGATGTGATCATTATGGTCGTTTGGGTCATTTGGCCGAATATTGTTTTGATTTGAAAAAGAAATCTCATTTGCCAAATGCTTCTAGTAGACCACATGCTTTTAAATGTGATGTTGGTGGTAGGTTTGGACATCTTGCTAAATTTTGTTTTGATATGCAAAAAGCTTCTAAGTTGTAATATGTTCCAAATAGACCGTTGTTTAAGAATGTTTCTCATTTGCAAAATAATTTTAAAAGACAATCTTTATTTGCAAATGATTTCCGTGCACGAGCTAAAGGTCCACAAAAATAAATGGATCTCTTTCATTGTACAAATTGCAATCGGAAGTGTCATTTGAATGAATATTGTTTTGACCGTGGTAGTGCACCACATGTGCCCAAGAGGGTTCATAATCCTAGGGCTTTGAGCTTAAAAGATATGGGTCATGTCCCTAAATCTTTTGGTACCAAGAGTTCTTGGGTATCAAATCAAATTTAATTTTTAAACCAAGAATTTTAGTGTTCTTATTTTTCCTTTTCTTGGTTTTAAACATTATGTCTTAAAATCTTTTGGTTATGAAAAAAAAATTCTTTGATCAATTTTTTGTTGTTTTCATGATTATTGGTCTTGTTTTGATGAGAGGTTTGTATTTATATAACCCCTCAGATTATTGGGTGTTTATTCTCAAATCTTGTTTACCGGGTGCTAAAATGTTCATATGGGTTGATACTAGCTCAAGAGCTAGATATAGTTGCCTCTCTTGATTTTTTTAAAATCAATGATGTTTTGGTTTTATGATTTAAATTTTGATTTATGATTTCATTTGATTGATTTTTTTCATTTGAAAACATTTTGTGTGATTCTCATGCTCCTTTTCTTTTGATTTCATAAATCTACCTTTACACATGGTTTTTATGTTCTTTGATATGAGACACTATTTTTCATATTAACATATTCATATGTGTTCTCGTTATCTTTTTCGTATGTGATGAGTGTTTATCATATTCTCCATCTATGCTTGCTCACATATGTTTGTCTTGATCCTCATTGCATACATTCTTTAAGGCATTTTGATAGGAGGAGCAATCCCTATACTTGTTTGATACTCACCTATGCTTATTGATAGGGGGAGCTTTCGCTCTCTTCTTTCTTGGTATCATTTTCATTGTTGGTTTCCCCTTTTTGATGTTGTCAAAGGGGGGTGGGGATATTATGAGTATATTCTTTCTTGTTTATATGCATGATATATTATACTTTGTATATTCATTTCCTTTCATGCATATATCCTTTTTATAAATTGTTTGTCATCATCAAAAAGGGGGAGATTGTTGGCCTTCACCTTCTTGTTTTGATGATATTTAACAAACAATTTACTTCTAATATTATTTGTCTAGTGTTTGTATTTTCGTATTTATTCTAGGCAAACAATGATTTGGAGGATGGATGGAATAGCGCTTCAACGACGATATCAAATGGAGGTTGTTGGAATTGTGGAGTGAAGCTTATGCAATTCAAGTTCAAGATCCAAGTTTAGCTTCATCCGCATAGTGTACCAAGTTAAGCTTATTGAAGATCAAGATCGGCTTGGGTAATCTAGTTTAGGTTTTATATTATGTGTGTTATATACTCTAAGCTCAATATTATATACACACACATTTTATTAGTTTCCTTGTATATATATATAGTCATATATATATATACAACACAAGTTTTGGTTTTTATGTTTATAAATATGAAATTACATATTTTATATTTATTATTATGATTTGGTTTAACTACTTAGATATGAAACAAATATATTTTCATATACATACTCATATGTTTTATTTTCTATTGTATTTGTAAAAATATTGTATTCTTAGTTTTTGGACTTAACAATAATCATATACATACTTTATTAAGTCTACATAATCATCGTGCAAAGTTTCAAAACATGGTTTAGCCTAAATGACAAAATTCATATGTTTATATTTTCGTGTTTTGGACTATTTTGTAAAATAATGATATTTCTCATTTGGGAAGTCTTTTTTGTAAACCAGTTTTTGTAGCATGTTTATTATCATGTCTCCAATTATTTTCCAAAGTTTTATATTTTTAGAATTTATTTGATATTTTAAATAGTATTTTAAAATCAACATTTCACTTTCAAACTGTCAATTTCATATATCAGTTCACGGTCGACCGTCACGGTCGACCGTGCCTTTGTTTTTAGCTTGCCAAGCTAACAGAAACTGTCACGGTCGACCATCACGGTCGACCATCACGGTCGACCGCCAAAGTATCTGAAAGTTTTCTGAGTTTCAAAGATGGCTCGCGGTCGACCGCGAGTTTTCCACGGTCGACCGGCGTTTATCCCAACGACTCTTTTGGTACAGAATTAGATTTCTGATTCTTGGGCTGTTTGGTCTTTTCCTTTGGGGTTTTTGCTGTTGCTTCCTCTTTCTATATAAACCCCCAAACCCCCTTCTATCTCAGTAACCAATGGAATATTTTAAACAAGTTTAAAAAAGTTTTAACAGGGGGTTTAAGTTTGGTTTAAAGCTGTTTTGGTTGGTTCACAAGTAGAGGAGATCATCTACATTGTTTGAGCTTCCTTTTAATCCATCTCTCCATCTTGTTTTTTAGAAAAGAATTCCTAAACTCTATTTCTAGCTATTTATTGTTTTGTTCATAATTTATATATGCTAGATTTTAATTGAGTTTAGTTATTTTGATTTCACTCATTGTTTACACACACCCACATGAGCTTATTGTATTTTTCATACATAATATATTTAGGTTGGTGAGAGATTGTAACAATTGAGTGTGAGCTTTAATTAAGTTCTCGCATTGTATTAGAGAACAAATTATTTATTATTACATTGTGAGATTGTAAAGTTTTCGGTTAGCTAGAAAACCGAGTGTGAGGAGTGGACGTTGATCGGTGAACGTTGAAAACCGACATCGTGAGTGATTGTATACATTGATCGGTGATCATTAAAAACCGACATAGTGTGGTTGTAAATGTTATTCGGGTGAGCGTAGAGAATCTGGTTGTGATAGTGGATTTCTCCCCGGGAGTGGGGAGCGGAGACGTAGGACGGAAGGTCTGAACTCCGTGATCATATTACTTGTTTGAGTTTGGCTTAGCACACTTATATTTGTTCATCTTTATAGTCTTTCTCTCATTGTTTATTTCATCCACTATATCACTTGTTTATGTTACCCTTGTGTTTGTATATTCTTGCATATATATCTCATAGTATATCTCTTTGCTAGGATATATCACCTTGTGTATATTGCATATTCTTGCTCATAATTAATTATATATCTATCTTGCAAAAATATATTTGTTAATTAATTTTAATTGGCATAAAATCGGATTAGATTAGCATAAGATCCTAATCACCCCCCCCCTCTAGGGTCTAACAAGTTCATCACCCCTCAGGCGAGTTTCATCTCGCCTAATCCTATACCCATGTTTCTAATCGTTTCTAATGATGTTTTCATATGATTTGTGAGCCTAACGTGTTATTTTATGTACAAATGTTGATCTATATATAATATGTTGCAATAAGAACAAGTTTTCAGCTAATAAAAACCACTCACGATTTTTCTTAATATAGATCTGGATCTGAAATTGTTTCTAACTAGAGTTTTAAAAGAAAAATAATTGTTTCCAAAGGTTTCAACATAAATACATATGTTTAATTATGTTTCACTTTGCCTATAGTGACTAATCTGTTTCTCACATATTCCTTGATGTAATATATCATGTATATAAGGTTGATAGTGGTTATAATCATTGCACACAAATTTTTGAATCAAAACCCTTGTGATAGAACTTGTAGAGGAATTTCAGAACCTGCGCGATCGACCGTGGCGGTCAACCGCCGTGCGCACAGTAAAAGCAGTAAGCTTTTGTCTCTTGCGCGATCGACCGTGGCGGTCGACTGCTGGCGTGCAGATGTGCAGAACCCTTCTGCTCACTACACGGTCAATCGCGGATATTGGCGGTCGATCGTGAGCCTTATTTTTGTGCATGACTTGTTATTCACGTGCGAGTTGTGTAGCTGGCTTAATATCTGAGTTATATAGGTTTGATATACACTGAGATTTGTATACTTGAGTTAATTACAGACACGAGTTTTAGATTTATTCATCGGGGCATGAGGGTGAATGGTATATATGTGATTTCTGACACTATTTGCTTGTTACAGTTCTCGTGTTGGACTATAAGCTATTAAGTCTTTGTGGTGAACTATAAACTATCAAAGTCCTCGTATTGGACTATAAGTTATCAAAGTCCTCATGTTGGATTATAAGTTATTAAAGTCCTCGTGTTGGACTATAATCATCAAAGTTCTCGTGTTGGACTATAATCCACTACAGTCCTCGTGTTGGATTTTAAGCTATTGCAGATCATATTTTGGACATTTATTCATTTCAGACCAGGAGTTAAGTATATATTTGACATATGATAGGTCATTGATATTTCGGTTGGAGATGGAGTTATTACTCCACGTTATAGCTTTTGGATTTAATATTTAGCTATTTAAAATTTGAGCTAATTATCTATGCTTGTGTTGTAAATTTCTAAATATCAAACCTTTATTTTATTTTCACAGTCGATGTTTGGCTATCTATATGTATTATCATATATTTTCTTATCCTTCTAGCCCTTTTTCCCTTGGGGTTGGTTGAGATGTTACTCGCTATAACGCTTTGTTGCTCGTTGTTTCCCCACTTTTAGGTAACGAGCCAGGTGTACGGAGAGCCGTAGCTTGATGGAGTCACTCTAGTTATTATTTATTGTTTCTACTAGCAGTTTATGTCAGAACTCCACAGTAGATGTATTTATAAGACATTTGAGTATTTATTCTAGTTTTGTAAAGGCAATGTGCCTTAATATCAGTTCAGTTGGTTTCTTATGTCGAGACATTTGTATTCAGATCAGATGTTTTCTTTTTAGAGACTTATCCATTTATATCAGTGGAAATGATTATTCTTCTGAATATCTGTTGTTTAGTACTCCTTTTGTATATTCTCTATTACCTGTTCTATACTTACACATGTCGTTGATTCCACTAGTTAGATAGTAATTATGATGGTGAAACATGTTATTACACGATGTAGTGTGTGACAGGTATGACATTCTTAGTTTCACCTTGGACTGCAGCCTTGTTGAAACTAGGGGCATCACAGAAATTGAAGCAATGGCAGTGAAGCTTACCTAGATTCGTGGAGGAATCAAGAAAAAGAAAGGTCCGTCGAAGTAAAATCAACCGATGTTGAACCCAAATGGAAAGATGGCTGAACCCCAACTTGCTTTGCTTGGAGATTTGAGAAAGTTTGATGATTTAATGAGCTGCAGGGTATCTCAATCTTATTTGAACTCTTGAACCAAAAGAGTTCTTTGAAGACCAGAGTTGGAAGACGAAGAGAAGTCTGGAAAGCAAAAATAGAAGAGGAAATGAGGAAGGAGACAGGAATTGGGATTTAAATCCCCAAAGGAAGCCCCTGACCCACTTTCGTACAGGTTGGATTATCGCCCGACCCGCATTTGCGTGGGTCGGATCGATCTGACTCACGTTGCATAGGTCGAATCGATCTGACTCACGTTTGTGCGGGTCGGGTATGGGTGACCCGCACGCGGGTTTGGTCTGGTGGTTGTTTTCGTAGTATTTTCGCCCGCTTTCGCCCACTTTCGGGAAATTCGGGACCCATGTATACTCCAATAGGTATACGAGTCTAAATTGTTTCCCACTCTTGACAGGAAGTTCTTAGAGAATATTACGCGTAATATTCTTAAGGATAACCCGGCAACCTCCAACGGGTACATGAGGTTAAACTGATTCCTAAAACTCTCAGGATTATACGAGTATAAACTAGTCCTCCTTAGGGTCAACGCCGGTCAACGCGTAGCCCTAGGTCAGCGCTGGTCAACGAATTGTGATGAAAATTAACACCGATAGATACGAAACCCTAGGGTCAATGCCGATCAACGCGTAGTTCTAGGTCAACGCCGGTCAACGTATAGCCCTAGATCAACGCTAATCAACGCATAGCCCTAGGTCAACAATGGTTAACGCGTTGCGATGAAAGTCAATGCTGATCGAAACAAAACCCTAAAGTCAACACCAGTCAATGCGTAGTCCTAGGTCAATGCCGGTCAACGTGTAGTTTTAGGTCAACGATAGTCAACGTGTAGCCCTAGATCAACTTCGGTCAACGTGTAGTCCTAGGTCAACACCGGTCAATGTGTTGCGATGAATATCAAAGCCAATCGATATGAAACCCTAAGGTCAACACTAGTCAATGCGTAGCCCTAGGTCAACGCCAGTCAACACATAGTTCTGAGTCAACACCTGTCAACGTGTTGTGATGCAGATACTTAGTTCAAAGTCAACTCAATGACACGAGCCAAAATCAACTCACTAATTTTGATTCGAGACTTCGACAATGGTCAGACGATAAACACAGCATCGAAAAAAAATTAGTTATTCGACAAAATACTAAATAGACTAAAATGTGGAGAAGTCAAGTACTAAAGCCAGTTACAGGTCCTTTGACACAGATTGAAGGTGGGGGTCTATCACACCCAAAGCATTTCAGACTCTTTTATAAAAGAATGAGGCTGAAACACATTGGAGGGGGTATCTGTAGGCATCTAAAATTGCCTATGAGTTCCTACACACAGCTCAAAATGAAGAGTGGACGTCACCATCTGAATCAAGAAGGATTATCCAATCGGCAGCTTGCGTACGTCAGTCAGCTCGTGCACCTCAGTCAACACAAACACGTTAGTCAGCCACAAGTGACTAAACACGCTTGTCAGGCAGGCCCAAGTGACCAACACATTTGTCGGTTAGTCCCTTAGCGAAGCGTACAAGCCAACGAGTCAACCAAATATGCAAAACAGTGTAGAATACAGGTCCGAGAAAGTCGAAAAACACCAAAAAGCGAAAAGAGAGAGCGAAAGCGCGTGGGTCACCACTTGGTGACCCACGCACATGCGGGTCACCAAGGGGTGACCCGCGCTCACATGGGTCACCCAATGGTCACCCATGGGTGACTCGCGTTCACATGGGTCACCCGTGGGTGACCTGCGCCCACACGGGTCACCAGTGCCCGCCGTAGAGCTTCGACGTGTTTTCAATGGTTTAAGTGGTTTTCGTAGGATTTATCTATTCTAGGGGTTCCTAACTGACTTGATATCATCCACAAACGTGTTTAGGCCATTATTGACTGAAGATAAGGCTAAATCGCTCATTCTCATCCAAATACCCTCATCTAAGGCCTATAAATATAAGCCTAAGACCTACATTCTACAGATCTGGAATTTTATCAAGAGGACGAGGTGCTGTTGGATTGAGGAGTCAAGGAGCATGAAATTTTAGTGAAGGTTATCCAGATCCCGGTGAATTTCAGCATAAAGAAGAAGGCTTCCGAAGAATCTGAACCCGTATTCTTCCCCGTTTGTTCCTTGAGATTAGGCTTAGTCTTATTCTCGAGAAGAGCTACTGATTTTGCTTGGTCGATTTCAGTACTTCAAGCAAATACTTTCTTGGTGAAGTATGAGCTCTGTCAATTTTTCGATCACCGGATCTGATCCGTGGTAGTCCACAGATATCAACATTCCTGGCACAGGCAAAGATCCCACGCAAGCAAGAGTTAATAAACAGTTCTTGCGTTTATTTTCTAGAAAGTTATAATCTTTATTTTTATTATTTGAATTCATTGTAAACAACTAAAGTTGTAATGAATTCGATAATGAAGACTTTTTTCGATGAAAACACACCCCCTCCATCACCTCGTCTCCTCTCCCTTCTTCTTCTTCTAAAGCCCAACAGCCGTCTCTCCTCTCCTGCTCACCAGCAACCGCAAACCACCAGCACCCAGCCTCAAGCTGCAGCAGCCACCCTAGCTTCTCCTCTTTCACCCACAGTCTCCTCCCACAACCCCCTCAGCGCCTCTCTCCCCCTTCAGCCCCGATAGCATCCTCCAAGCCACCGCACCACCTCCCTCATCTGTAGCCTTCCTCGCCGCCATTCTCCTTGCCCGTAGCCCCGACAAGCCCTGTAGCCAACCCACTCGCGACAACCCCACTCCCCTTCATCGCACACCGCTCAGCTCCACCTCCATCCCAAGCTTTGAACAATGTCGCAAAAATACCCCCAGCACCGCCCCTTCTTCCTCGACGTCGACAGCAGCTCCTCCCCGCTCAACCCTCCTCATCACGTAGCCCCCTTCCCCGTGTAGTGACGTCGCACCTCCCCCACTCACGCCCTCCTCTGCTCCTCCCTCTCACTATCCCCCTTAACCACCAACTTCGCTATCGCCACCCTGAAAGTACCCTAGAGGGGGGTGAATAGGGTTATTGCTAATCTTATTAGATATTAATGCCAATTAAAAATAATTAATAACTATATTCTTGCAAGATAGGTATACAATCTATTATGGATAAGAATATGCAATATACACAAAGTGATAAATCCTATATGATGAAATATATATGCAAGGATATATAAACTAAGGGTGATATAAACATAAACAAGATAAACAAGATAGTGGACAATGTGAACAATAGATAATGGCGACAAGAATGATATGAACAATAAGCACAAGTGAGACGTCAAGACAATCACAAACACACAAAGATGATCACGGAGTTCGGACCTTCCGTCCTACGTCTCCGCTCCCCACTCCCGGGGAGAACTCCACTATCGACACACCCGGTTTGGAAGCCGGAACTTCTCTACACACTCGGTTTTCTAGCTAACCGAAAACTCTACAACACACACAATTGCAATCACACTCTACACCCTCTAAGTGTTGGTCTTTAGCCCGTGTATCCCTCAAGTGCTCGGATTTACTACCTCTCTCTAGGCTTCTACTACCGACGCCACTTCTCTTGGGACAACCCCGTCTCTCACCACACACTCCTCTCGGTGTACAAGTGTATTACAATGTGTAGCTCTCACAATAAGCACAATACAAATAAATTGTTCTCTATAATAGGTGAGAACACAATTTAAGCTCAATCTCACTAATCACAATCCCACAACCCAATATATAATGTATGAAATGCTACAAGCTCAAATAGGGTGTGTGTGATAAAATGAGTTTAAATAAAATCTAACTCAGTTAACAAACTAGCAATAAATGATAATATGAAAATAAAAACGAATTGCTAGAGAATAGAGTTAGGAAAACTTCTCTATAAACACAAAGAGAGGATGAAGAAGATTGAGGATGAATCCCTCAATTGACAAGTAAGCTTCCTCCTTTGTAAACAAACACCAAACCCAAACTTGAGAATAAACAAACTTTTAAACACTTGAAAACTCTTGTTAAAAACCTCTTAGTTAGTTGGAAATAGTTAATGCATATGGGTATTTATAGGCTTGAAGAAACCAGCCCAAAAATCCAACTAAAACCCTTAAAAACATTAAAATAAACAAAGCTGGAAACTAGCCGTTACTGTGCCAACGGCTATATATAAGTCGACTTATCAGGTTACACAAGTCGACTTGACAGAAGGAAAAACAGATGCAGCAAGACAGTTTATAAGTCGACTTACAGCCGACTTAGTACAAGTCGACTTACCTGTAAAACAAGTCAACTCAGCAGAGAGGAAATTGCATATTCCAGGCTAGTTCATAAGTCGACTTATAAACTCTGATAAGTCGACTTATGAACATGCACAGACACTGTGCATGTCCAAAAACTGATTTTTGAGGGCTCTTTAAAAATAGTAAACAATTTCCAAAAAATGTAAAATCTTGGGAAAAGTTTATAATCATACATACAAACATGTTGGAAAAGGAATTTTTCAATTTGCATTTATAATTTGTGAAAAACACTGTATTATGCAAAAGCACTAAAATACGTGTATATGAAAAACATGTGATTTTTATTTTTGACTCAAAAACAAGTTTTGAAAACTTATGGAATATTTATATGGACATAATAAAAGTTGTTTATGATGTAAATATAGTCCAAAACTTATTTTGCATAAAAACACTTATAGTTACGAAAATCACAAATATATATGTGTGTGTGTATTAATTTGAGCTTATAGAATTAACACACATTATATAAAGCCTAAACTACAAATATTATAAACTATATACCCAAGCTTGATTAATCTTCATGAAAGATCTTCTTGGTAAATATGCAGATGAAGCTTGATCTTGAATATGGCTTGATGTGCAATGGCTTCATACCGATATTTCGCCAATCTCCATTTGATGTGATCGTGTAGGCTCAATCCATCCAACCTCCAACACATTGTTTGTCTAGAATACCTAATAAGAAACATAAACACTAGACAAACAATATTAGGAATTGTTTGTAATCATCAAAACAAGATTAGAAGATGTAGGCTCATAACATGAGACCTAACACACCCCACTGCAGCCGCCGACGACTTTGTCAACCACCATCGCCTCAACCCCGCTCACGCCCTCCTTTGTTCCTCCCTCTCGCTATCCCCTTCAGTCATCTCCATAGCCACCACTCGCCGCTACCCTCTCTCAACCAGCACTGCCTTCCCACGTTGTCGATGCCGCCACCCAGAGCCGCCTCCACCTTCAGTACCGACGCGCCGCATCAACCGCAGTCGACTTGTTCGACTCAACCTAAGGCAAGATTCCTAACCCGTTGTTTTATTTTATTTTATTTAGATTATTATAAAAATTATTAGGTGCAAGATCCCGATTCTCGTTTAGGTTCATTTCAATTCTTATAATTGTCGTAAATTAATTATGTGCAAGATCCCACTTGCTCAGATCTGAACTTTTGTATTTATTATGAATTATCTGCAATTTTAGATCTGTTAATAATTATCTGCGTGAGCTTGTTGATGAAATTGTAAATTATATGCTTATGTTAATTTGTGATATAATTATCTGCGTGGATTTGATGAATAATATTAAATAAATCATAATTATATGATAAATAGTATTTTTAGAATAATTATAATAGATTAAAGAATTTATTTTAACTACGAGATTATTTTAATATAATTATAATATTTTTTTGAATTTATTTTGTGGAAGAAATCATTTTAGAATGATAAATATTTTTTAAAAGAATTTATTTTAGGAAAATAGACTATTTTGAATTAATGAGAATTTATCTTGTAGAAAGATTATTTTTGAATTGATTTATTATTTTAAAAGATTTTTTTGAATAATTATGAGATAATTTGAAACGAATTTATTTTGCAAAAGAATTATTTATTTGAATTAATTTAGTTTATGAACGTGTGATGGATGGTTGTTGACCGCGACATTTTATGTGCAAAACATCCGTCGATTCCGTGATTTTTATTTTAATTACGTGATATACCGTTTTATTTGCATAAAATTATGCATTTATTGTTCTTGTTGTGTTTGAGAACCATTAGTAGTTCATGACTTAGTAACGTGTGTGTGCGTTGATTGAGTTTACGAGGTGGACCAGAGGTCTAGTATAAGTTATGTTTGTTGACTTAGAAAAATGAGAAGAGTTGGGATGAGAAAGTTTTTGCTCATGTGATCAGATGTGGCTCGCACTAGCGAATTTGTGTAGTCACTGGGGTTGGTTTGTTGGGCTAAAGTGAATTCGTGTAGTCACTTTGGCCAGTGAATTTGTGTAGTCACCTGAGTTTTGCTTGAGTTCAGACCAGGCCAAAATCGGATTGCGTGTAGTCCTCTGACCGATTCGTATAGCGGTATTGGATACATGTAGAGAATTTGTAAATAGTCAGTTATCCGAGAATGTGAATGTTGACTCTATGTCAGATATGGACTAGTAACCTATCATAGGATGGTTGATTACATGACCTCGTTACTTAGATGATTATGGATTCTTGTGAGATGTGGACTAGTTATATTTCTTTTCATACAAAGATCGTGATTAATATTTAATTATCTACAATTTTAGATATATGGTATATACATGGTGGTTTCCTTATTTGGATTATTTCGCTCGACGTACTACGTCTCGTGTTGTAGATTTTTAAGTATTAAGTCTATCTAGTTGTATGACCTTGTTACTCGGATGTTTATGGATTTCCCCTGAATATTATGATTTAGTGGTGGATTGTATTTTGATTTGTTAGATTTTCAGTTGCATGTTTCTTTTGTCATTTTTGTTGTTGCATTAGTTTTTGTGTTAATCATTCGACCATTTCTATTTTCTTTTGTGGGGTCTTGTCGTGTGTCATGCACGCTGACGTACATCTATTTTCTCTGGTATATGTCAGATTTGGAGGACGAACATGTTCAGCTTGGAGACGTGCCAGAGCCAGGGTATTCTCAGTAGGAGTGCCTTGCAGACAGAGTTGAAGAATAGGCCGAAGCTCAGTTATCTTTTCTTAATTAGTTGATTGTCCTAGTTGCTTTTGTAGTACTTTTCTTTCCCGTTGAACGATGTATTTTATATTTCTTCAGTATTCAGTTGTTCAGCCATGTATAAGGGCATGCTGACCCGAATATTATGTCCTGGATGATATTTCCTTGTGATATGGATATTCTATTTTGAGTTGTTTATTATATTCTAGCTATCTGTGATTGGGGACATGTGCCTTTGCATTTATTTCTGGACGCTTAGCGTATTAGATTGAGAAGAAATAGTCTATTATTTATTTCTCCTCAATCTAATAAGTTGTGGGCTTACTCGCATCCCGATTCCCTGTATTCTGGGAAGCGGGGCGTGATAGGTTTTTTTGTTGGCCCATGCAGGTCACGGTCCCGAGTTCCTACCAGTGAGAATATAATGGATACATTAGACGTATATCATGATTTCATCCGTGAGACTATTCTTGAGCCCTTATCCTATTTTCTTGATAGATTTCGTTTCGTCCCTATCTTATCACTCTTTGACTCCGGAGTTTTTCATGGTTCTTGTCTCATCGCTTCCTGACTACACTCTCTTCGTATAACTTCTCTTTCCCATACCGGTCATCATTCTTATGTGTTATTATTTTTACACTATGTTTTCTTTGATTTGACTTATATATCATTTAATTATATTGATTTCTGCATTATTTATTATATTATTTTATGTATCACACACAATGTTATATTGTATGCTTATTTTCAAAAAAAAATATAAATAACATAGTCTAAGGAAAATCATTACTTATAAATTTTCAATTGTTCAAATCATGTCATTAAGTGTTTCTCATTACTCTAGACTCTACATATACATCACATAGCATATCTGATATTCAGATTATTTTCTTGAGTTTAAATATATTTTTGCATATCTAAATTGTGTATGTGTGCGCTTTTTCTATCATACCATCTATTATTTACTTATGTTTAGATTATTGTATATTTTTCATATTTTTAGTGATATACATTAATAAGTTTATGATTTTAATATTCTATATATGCATTACATTCTTATTCTTTATTTATTCAACTAACAACATTTTCGATACATAGTTTTTATTAGTCAGTTTTATATTGTTTAGGTTGTTTTAGTATGTTCATATTGGCTTTGTTATTCTAAGAGCAAAGTATTTCGATTTTGATATTCAAACAATTATTCATGTTGTTAGGTTTGGATTTGAGTTACTAATTATATATGTATTTGTTACATTATCTCGTATCATTAATTATTATTATTTTATAACTAATATAAAAGATTATTCTAAATAGAGTATGTATAGTATTTACTCATGGGTTATTTATAGTGTAATTGCATATTTGTTGTTTGCTTCGATTTTGATATGTATTGTTTTGTCATGTGACAATATACATGGTATACACGTGTTATTTTTTAGTATTTATTTTATGGTATTTTTAGATTTTTATGTCTTTTATTATGCTAAGAGAGTTAACTCTCTTAGTGCTGCGATATCGAATACGTAGACTTCACCATTGTTACTGGAATAAGCTACCTGACAGTATGGATCAGATGCAGACTTATCTTTATTTAGGGATCTAGATAAAGCCCCCCAAGATAAATTCTGGTATCTTTTTCATACGGCGAAAGACTAAACCAGCAACGCGTGTTAGGCGCTGACTTATTCCTACTTAGGATTCGAGATAAAATTATTCGTGCGTGTAAAGCATGGATTTTGGCGTTATGAATAACAACCTACCATAATATCGAATATGTGAGCTTTTGTTCTTTTTACGGTCAAGAACTAATTGACAACGGGTGTTAAGCACTGATTTATCCATACTTAGGCTTGAGGATAAAATTCCCCAGACTTGGATTCTGGTGTCTTTTTCACTCGGTGAAAGACTAAACCGATAACGCGTGTTAAACGTTGACTTATCCCTTCTTAGGCTTGGGATATAATTCCCCATGTGAGTGAAGCATGGATTTTGGCATTATGACTAACAACCTGCCATAATGTCGTATATGTGGCCTTTTGAATCTGGACCGCAAGGCTGACCCATGCGTTTTCAAGTTGGAACATAGCTCTTGAGCTTTGCGTCTTGTTTTGGAACACATCTACGGACTCTGCGTTTTGCTTATGGGAATTTGGAACGTGGCCATAAGCTATGCGTTTTGAATCTGGGATGCAGAGGTGAGCTCTGAGTCTGGATTTAAAAAGACCGTCAATTTGTAGTCCCTTTTGCTAGAGCGTTACAAAGACCGTCATATTGTAATCTTCGTCTTGGCTCTTTGAAAATATGAGAGTCATCAGATTGTAACTCCCGATGTTGATTGTGAAGGCTGTTGGTAAGAACTTTCATCAGTTGTTGTGAAGGTCGTCGGATTATAACTTTCATCGATCTACGTGAAAGTCTTTAAATTATAGCCTTCTGGAAGCCGTCAAATTATAACTTCCATCATCAATGTTTGATAGGGATCAGCTATCTACAGTGATTTTTAGACAAACTACACAAAGTATTTCTATTTTGATATTTAAACAATTATTCATGCTGTTAGGTTAAGATTTGAGTTACTAATTATATATGTTTTTGTTACATTATCTCATATCATTAATTATTATTCTTTTATAACTAATATAAAAGATTATTCTAAATAGCATTTGTGAGTATGTATAGTATTTACTCATGGGTTGTGTATAGTGTAATTGCATATTTGTTGTTTGCTTCGTTTTCGATATGTATTGTTCTGTCATTGTGAGAATATATATTGCATAGTGTGTTATTTTTTAGTATTTATTTTATGATATTTTTAGATTTTTATGTCATTTATTGTGTTATTAGTTGTTGTTCATTCTCTATTCATTATTTTTGTTTATTTGTGTTGTGTTTTGCTTTTCATTATTTTTATATTTACTATTCTCTTTTCCATTATAGTGTATTCACATATATTATAATATTATGATGTATATTTTTATTGATTTATAGTCATTCATCATTTCTACTATCAACTTTGTCTAATCGTGTTCTGTTTCATGTATTATCAGTGTTTATGTTCACATATTCATCAATCATTCATAGTATGTTTATTTACAATATCTCGGTGTTTTTATTATACAAATTTATGCCCTACTTATGTTTTTATTTGTTTATATATCTATTTTATCATCCATAGTTCATGTTTTAGGTATTATACATTTTAATTTATTTATATTTATGCTAATTGTATTTATGTGATTTTTGACTACTATACAATATACTATTATGTCTGAATTGATTTTATATAGTGATGATTATTATTGTTGTATCTTATTTATATTTATTATTTTACCTTATGAATATTACTAATATTTCTAATTTATTATATTGTTTGTCGAATATGTATAATTATGTCCTTCTTATCATGTTTTATATAAAATGCCTATTTTGAATCACTTGTTTACTCTTACGTCTATTTTTATCATATAATATTTTATTACTATTTCCATCATAATTTATCTTGTTAGCATGATTAGTACTATGAGTATTCAGACTTTTATATGCTTATTGTTATGTATGTATTTTCATTTTTAACGGCTATCATATATGATGCTTTTAATTGCTATATTATATAAACATGTTTAATATTTGACTTAATAATGTGTCTTGTATGATAATTATTTACTGCCATATGCTCTTAAAAATTATTGATTATAACTATAACTATTTTTAATGAATTTATTATCATATGTTCTATCCTTACTATTTGTTATATTTGATTATTATATCTATGCTTATTTACGTGCGTTATATTTTTGACTACTTTAAACATATGTTACTCTAATACTATCGTCGAACCTTTTAACATAATTGTTAATTTTAATTTTTTTTGAAATTTGTGCCTTTATATGTCTTATTTGGTTGAATGTGATTTGCTGATTTTATTCATGTGTTTGTTTGTAATTATACTTTTTGTATATCTTGAATGTCTATTCTACTAACTGATTGTATGTTATTTCTATTGTGATTTGATTTTTATTATTTTCATGTATGTTGTCTATTGTTTTTTTCTAAACTATATGTATGTTTGATTCTTTGCTATTTTGTTTTGCTTATATACTCTTCAAATATTTCTTTTGATTTTGCTTGTATATGATTCATCTGTTATTGTATTGTGTTTTTATGTTTTTGTATTTTATCATATTTATCATCTGCTTACGTATGCGTGATTTATATTTTGTTGAGATCTTTTTATCTTCTTTATGTTCTTCTTTTAATTATTTATATTATTGAGTTGATATACTCTATCATATATTCTAGTGATTGACAATTGTTTGAATTACGTATTCATATTTCATATTATATTTTTATATGTTATATATATTTGTTCTATTTTGCTAATTCTGTGTTATAGATTATGTTTTAACACCGTGATGTGTTGTCTTGTGATACTATATAAATAATATCCTGTTGATATTATATTTTTCTATAATTGTATATTTGCTGTTGACTTCTTTGCTATTATGCAATGTTTGACTGATACTTATATTTTTGCATGTGCCTAGATATTGTGTTATTTTATATGTATCAACTATTTTATTTACTATATACATGCTTCTTTATACCTGTGTAATCTTTTTTCAACATATGTTCACTCTCTTTATGTTATACTTACTTCATTCTTATTATTTATACTATATACCAGACTTTCTTATGACCTTATGTTATATATATTCCCTTGATGATTTGCGTGTTTTTTATACTTCTGCTTTATCATTATTCCTACTTATTTTAAATCCTCTAATCTATACATTATTGATTTATACTATATACCTTTTACTATTAACTGTTATCATCATATTCTGCTTGTTTGACTTTGTTATTATGCAATGTTTGACTGATACTTATATTTTTGCATGTGCCTTGATGAATTAATCAGTTTTTTTATTATTACTATTACGTATTATTTTGTATAATCCGTTGTGTGATTATTATTACTATTTCGTATTTTTTTGTATAATCTGTTGTGTTAATGTTACTAGTACATATTATTTTGTAAATAATTTTTTCCATAATTATTTAATTTAATACTTAATTAGTATTAATTGTATTTAAATATATGTTTAAACCCTAACCCTAACCCTAAATACACACACACACACACATATATATATAATCCTCTCTTTTCTCTCTCTCCTCTCTCTCTCTCTCTCTCTCTCTCTCTCTCTCTCTCTCGTTTTTAACCTCACCGCCACGCTCTCTCTCTTCCTCTCTTGTTCTCTCTCTTCCAGCCCCACCCGCACATGCCGCCACAGATCCAGCGCTACGCCACCCCCTCCGCCACCTCGTCTCCTCCCCTTCTTCTTCCTCGAGCCCGACAGCCGCAAGCATCCAGCCTCAAGCCGCATCAGCCACCCCAGCCGCTCCTCCTTTGCCCGCAATCTCCTCCCACAACCCCCTCAGCGCATCTCTCCCCCTTCAGCCTCGATAGCCTCCTCTAAGCCACCGCACCACCTCCCTCATTCGCAGCCTTCCTTACCGCCGTTCTTCTTGCCTGCAACCCCGACATCCCCTACAGGCAACGCACTCGTGACAGCCCTGTCCCCTTCACCGCACACCGCTCAGCTCCACCTCCGCCCCAAGCTCCGAACACCGTCGCCAAACACCCTCAACACCACCCCTTCTTCCTCGACGCCGACAACGGCTCCTCCCGGCTCAACCCTCCTCATCATGCCGCCCCCTTCCCTCTGCTGTGACGTCGCACCTCCCCTGCTCATGCCCTCCTCTGCTCCTCCTTCTAGCTGTCCCCTCAACCACCAACTTCACTGTCGCCACCCTACTACAGCCGCCAATGATGCCGTCAACCACTGTCGCCTCAACACGCTCACGCCTTCCTCTGTTCCTCCCTCCCACTGTCCCCTTCAGTTGTCGCCACAGCTACCACTCGTCGCTTTCCTCTCTCAACTAGCGTTGCCTTCTCATGTCGCTAACGCCGCCATCCAGAGCTGCCTCCACCTCCAGTGCTGACGCGCCATATCAACCGCAGTCGACTCGTTTGACGCAACCCAAGGCAAGATTCCTAACCCATTGTTTTATTTTATTTTATTTACATTATTGTAAAAATTATTAGGCGCAAGATCCTGATTCTTATTTCCCGATTCTTGTTTAGTTTTGTTTCAATTCTTATAATTATTATAAATTAATTATGTGCAAGATCCCACTTGCTCAGAACTAAATTTTTGTATTTATTAAAAATTATCTGTAGTTTTAGATCTGTTAATAATTATCTGCGTAAGCTTGTTGATAAAATTATAAATTATCTGCTTATATTAATTTGTGATATAATTATCTACGTGGATTTGATGAATAATATTAAATAAATCGTAATTATATGATAAATAGTATTTTCAGAATAATTATAATAGATTAAAGAATTTATTTTAACAAGGAGATTATTTTAGAATAATTATAATATTTTTTTGAATTTATTTTGTGAAGAAATCATTTTAGAATGATAAATATTTTTAAAATAATTTATTTTTGGAAAATAGACTATTTTGAATTAATGAGAATTTACCATGTAAAAAGATAAATTTTGAATTTATTTATTATTTTAAAAGATTATTTTTTGAATAATTACGGTGAGAGATAATTTAAAAGGAATTTATTTTGCAAAAGAATTATTTATTTGAATTAATTTAGTTTATGAACGTGTGATGGATGGTTGTTGATCGCGATATTTTATGTGCAAAACATCCGCCGATTCTATGATTTTTATTTTAATTACGTGACATACCATGTTTTATTTGCATAGAATTAACTGTATTTATTGTTCTTGTTGTGTTTGAGAACCATTACTAGTTCATGACTTAGTAGTTTTGTGCGTCATGAGCAAGACTTAGTGACATGTGTGTGTGTGTGTGTGTGTGTGTGTGTGTGTTGACTGAGTTTACGAGGTGGACCAGAGATCTAGTGTAAGTTATGTTTGTTGACTTAGAAAAGCGAGAAGAGTTGAGATGGGGAAGTTTGTGTTCATGTGATCGGATGTGGCTGTTGATGTATCTTCCAGGCTCGCATCAGTGAATTCGTGCAGTCACTAGGGTTGGTTTTGTTAGGCTAAAGTGAATTCGTGTAGTCACTTTGATCAGTGAATTTGTGTAGTCACCCGAGTTTTGCTTGAGTTTGGACCAGGCCGAAATAAGATTGCATGTAGTCCTCTGACCAATTCGTGTAGCGGTATTAGATGCATGTAGAGGATTTGTGAACAGTCACTTATCCGAGAATATGAACATTGATTCTATGTGAGATATGGACCAGTAACCTATCATAGAATGGTTAGTTACATGGCAACGTTACTTAGATGATTATGGATTCTTGTGAGATGTGGACTAGTTATATTTCTTTTCATACAAAGATCGGGATTAATATTTAATTATCTATAATTTGAGACATATGGTATATACATGAGGGTTTCCTTGTTTGGATTATTTCACTCGACATACTACGTCTCATTTTGTAGATTTTTAAGTATTAAGTCCATCTAGTTGTATGACCTTGTTACTCGGATGTTTATGGATTTCCCCTGATTATTATGATTTAGTGGTGGATTGCATTTTGATTTGTTAAATTTCCAGTTGCATGTTTCTTTTGTCATTTCTGTTGTTACATTGGTTTTTGTGTTGGTCATTCGACCGTTTCTATTTTCTTTTATGGGGTATTGCCGTGTGTCATGCACACTGACGTACACCTATTTTCTCTGGTGTACATCAGATTTAGAGGACGAACAGGCTTATCTTGGAGACGTGCCAGGGCTAGATTATTCTCAGCAAAAGTGCCTTGTAGACAGAGTTGAAGAATAGGCTGAAGCTTAGTTATCTTTTCTTAGTTTATTGTCCTAGTTGCTTTTGTAGTACTTTTCTTTCCCGTTGAATGACGTATTTTATATTTCTTCAGTATTCAGTTGTTCAGTCATGTATAAGGGCATGTTGACCTGAATATTATATCCTGGATGATATTTTCTTGTGATATGAATATTCTGTTCTTAGTTGTTTATTATAGTCTCGCTATCTGTGATCGGGGATCTGTGCCTTTGTATTTATTTCTTAACGCTTAGCATATTAGATTGAGAAGAAATGGTCTATTATGTATTTTTCCTCAATCTATTATGCCGCGCGCTTGCTCGCGTCCTAATTCCCTGTTGTAAGGACCGTGATTTTCGATTGTAATTTGAATAAATTTTCTGGTATTTAAATATTAAATATTATTTTTCTAAAAGAGTATTTGTATTTTCCCAATTTCTCTAGAATTTTCTACGATTTAAAAATACGGTATTATGTTATTTTAATATTTTTACTAATTATAAATTTAATTGTTTTGGTGAAATTTTTTAAATAAATAGTTAATTATTCATCATTGTTATTGTTATTATTATTTTGACCATAAATTTTAATATTTATTTTAAATAAATTTTATGATATTTTTAAATTATTTTAAAGGGGTATTTTTCCCTATGTTTTTCCTCTCACCGGTGTTCACCCTGTATACCTCTCCACAATTCACGCAAATCCCTCCGCCTCGTGTTTTCCCCCAGCTCTCAACCCGCGTCCTCCCAACCACCCTATCCCGCACTCTCTCCCTCATTAAATTCTTCCGCCGTTTTTACTCTCTCTCCAATCTCTCTCAATCTATATTTTTCTCTCTCCCACAGTGTACTCCCATCACCTCGTGCTTCCCCCTGAGATTCCTCTCTCTCCTCTTAATCCCACCATGTGACTCTCATCAGCTCACTCTCTCTCTCATTCTCTCTCTTCATTCTCATCTCTCTCTCTCACTCCCATTCACTTCATCTCTCCCCAACATCACCACCATCAACCTCCCCTCTCATCTCCCCAAATCCGGCAGCTCCAGATCCGACCAAACAGCTCACCGCCGTCCTCCTTGAACTCCTCCTCCAAGCTCCGCCGCCTCCCCCTCTGAAACCCTCCTCCATCTCCGCCCCCTCAGCCGCCAACACCCCCTCCGCTCGAGCTCCTCCCTCGTCGCCGCCCCATCTCGCCTGAGCTCCTCCGCCCTCACCCCGCTTGAAGCCGCCAGCCAAGCTCGCCGCCTCGAGCTCCGACGACCGCATCAAGCTCCGCCCCTCCCTCTTAACCCGCGCCGCCGCCCAGCATCAGGCCATCACCGAGTTCGCCACCCCATTCGCCGCCGTCGACCTTCCTCAGCCCTGCTGCTCCAGCCACGTCGCCTCCGCCCTCATCCCCTGCTCCTCCTCCGCCCAGCGCCGCCGCTCCACCAGATCCGTCGACTCAACCACCCCGAGCTCCCCCACAACTCCGGCGACCTGCACCGCCCCAGCAGCCGCCACCGACCTGCCCTGCTGCAGTCCCCATCTCGAGCCAGATCTGAGCTCCACCTTGTCGTCGTCGCCACCTATAGCCCACCCGTCGCCGTCCTCTTCCCCGCTGTTCGTTCACCATCCACGAGCTCCAACAACCCCCATAGTTTCAGACCCGTTGTACCGCATCCGCAGCGGCATCGTCGCCTCGTCATCAGGCCCCATTGGCCTCGTAGGCAAGATCCTACTTCTCTGAACTTGTCAATTCAATTTTAGATCTGTAAATTAATTATATGCATGTTTAGACTGTATTATGATTATGTTGTGCGTTGTGATATATTTGCGTGGGACTGTTTGATGAACAATATTAATTATGAGGTGTTGTTTTGAAAAAGAAAAGAATATTTTTAAAGAATATTTTTAGAATAATTATCGTGAGAAATATCTTAAAAGAAATTATTTTTGAAGAATAATATAAAAAAATAAACATTTAAAGATTGTTTTAGAATTAATTATAATGAGAAAAAATTTTAAGAAAATATTTTGTAAAAGAACTTTTAAATAAACAGATTTATGATTTTAGAAGATTAGGAATAACTTAAAGGAAATTATTTTGTAAAAGATTATTTGGAATTAATAAGCTAATTATTTTTAAAGGTTAGTTTAAAATAAATGGTTTATTTTGAGTAATTATAATAATAGATATTTTCAAAGAATTTATTATACTATACATGCACGTTCGATTCATAGTTATCCTATACAGTCATGCTCATGTCATATTGAGTCTCGTAATTATATTTCATGTGATTACTCATTTGATTCGTGTTATTGTTTGATATCACATCTTTATCGTGCTTCTTTATACTTATGCTTGAATGCATTAGCCTAGAATTCCCTACAGGTTTGCTTTGCAATTCGCTGCCGGGAAACGTATTATTGTTTGCAGCCTTGTATAATAAATTGCCGGCCTTGTAT
The DNA here is from genome assembly GCA_022839385.1 of Asparagus kiusianus. Taxonomy (NCBI): domain Eukaryota; kingdom Viridiplantae; phylum Streptophyta; class Magnoliopsida; order Asparagales; family Asparagaceae; genus Asparagus; species Asparagus kiusianus. The sequence continues at coordinate 107,107 of BQKN01061919.1, forward strand.
ATTATTGATGGCCTTGTATTGTATTCGTTGACTCATTTATGGCTGTGTATCATTACGGTGGATGGCCTTCGTGCCTATGTATTTGGTTTCATTCCTGTGTCGGCTATACGCCTTGATTTCCTCCAAATTGTGGAGATGAACCGACTTTATTCTTGTAGGCGATTTCGCCATTCTCACTAAAATAGGGAGGGGAGATTAACGTCCTGATTTATTGACAACCCCAATTTGAGCCCCTCTACACCTAGAATGATTTGTTTAGACTCTTTCATTCATTCTATTGCTCAATTATTCGAAATTGACTCCGAAGTCGCTTCCCGTTTCCTGTGCCGACCTATCTACAATGGAACTAGATCTTGAGTTTCTTCCCTGTTGATGTCATAGGATTCCTCGTTATGTCATCATTATACTCATGATTAATTTCTATATTTCCTTTGTTTGTATCACTTCCTCGTTTAGCGTGTATACTTCCTTTTTGACAGTTAGTAGTTGTTTCTTTATTCTGCATTGATCTATCTATCATCGGACTTGACTGAAGGATTTCTTCTTCATCATTTCTAGTGCATTATAATATTACTATTTTCATATATACCTATATATATATACTATAACAAATCATTATTACATGATATGTCATGATATTATTACACATGAATTGTTACATTACTATTGCCGTGCTGTGATTGAGAACCATTAGCAGTCATGACCATAGTGGCCTTGTGTGACCTAGAGACATGTGTTGTGTTGAGGTGGGAAAGTCTTTGTTCATGTGATTGGATATGGTTGTTGATATATCTTCCAGGCTCGTACCAGTGGATCGGTGTCGCCACTGAGGTTGGGTTGTTGAGTCAAAGTAGATCGGTGTCGCTACTTTGGTTCATGAATTTATTGCTTGGATGATGTGCGAACAATCAGTTATAAGATGATATGAACATTGACTCTGTGTGAGATTTGTACCGGTGACCTGTTATAGAATGGCTGGTTACATGACCTTGTACTTGAGGTGATTATGGATTCTTGTGAGATGTAGGCATGTTGTATTTCTTTTATACATAGATCGGGATTAATATTTATTTATCTACAATTTGAGACATATGGTATATACATGAGGGTTTCCTTGTTTGGATTATTTCGCTCGACGTACTACGTCTCGAGTTGTAGATTTTTAAGTATTAATTTCATCTAGTGTATGACCGTGTTACTTGGATGATTAGACTGATCGCTAGCTACAAGATTCCGTTACCTGTTCGATTTTGGATGCTTTATGTTATCATAACTTAGTAGTGTTCTCATGTTGATTTGTGGATTTCAGTTGTACGTTCTTTTGTTGTTTCTGTTATCGTATCGTTTTTCGTATTGGATTTTCGTTCGTTCTATTTTCTTTGTGGGGTCGGGTCTTGCCGTGCGCCATGCACCTGACGTACACCTGTTTTCTCTGGTGTACGTCAGACTTAGGAGAAGAGCAGGTTCAGCAGGAGCCAGATGATTCACAGCAGGAGTACCTTGAAGACGGTGTAGCAGAAGAAGCTGAAGCTTAGTTATTTGATCTTAGTTTTCTTTATAGCATTTCTTTCCGCTGGATCATTATATTTTATATTTTTAGTATTTCTTTCAGATAGTCTTGTATAAGGGCATGTTTGACCCGTATTTTATGTCTGGGATGATATTCATTTGTGATATGTATTATTTTATTCTGAGTTGTTCATTATACTCTTGCTATGTGTGATCGGGGACCTGTGACTTCGTATATTATATTGTTTCCAGACGCTTAGCGTATTAGGTTGAGAAGAAAAGAAAAGAGGAAAAAAATAGTGTATATTTCTTCACAATCTAATACGTCGCGGGCTTGTTCACGTTCCGATTCCCGGTTTTGGGAAGCGGGGCGTGACACCTGTATTCTCGGAAGCGATGCGTGACTGGTTTTTTGGTGGCCCATGCAGGTCACGGTCCCGAGTTCCTACCAGTGAGAATATAATGGATAATTTAGACGTATATCATGATTTCATCCGTGAGACTATTCTTGAGCCCTTATCCTATTTTCTTGATAGATTTTATTTCGTCCCTATCTTATCACTCTTTGACTCCGGAGTTTTTCATAGTTCTTGTCTCATCGCTTCCCGACTACACTCTCTTCGTATAACTTCTCTTTCTTATACCGGTCATCATTCTTATGTGTTATTATTTTTACACTATGTTTTCTTTGATTTGACTTATATATCGTTTAATTGTATTGATTTATGCATTATTTATTATATTATTTTATGTATTATTTATTATATTATTTTATGTATCACACATAGTGTTATATTGTATGTTTTTTTCAAAAAAAGTATATATAAGTAACATAGTCTAAGAAAAATCATTATTTATACATTTTTAATTGTTCAAATCATGTCATTAAGTGTTTTGCATTGCTTTAGACTCCACATATACATCACAGAGCATATCTGATATTCAGATTATTTTCTTGTGTTTAAATATCTTTTTGCATATCTAAATTGTGTATGTATGCGCTTTTTCTGTCATACCATCTATTATTTACTTATGTTTAGATTATTATATATTGTTCGTATTTTTAATGATATATATTAATAAGTTAATGATTTTAATATTCTACATATGCCTTACATTCTTATTCTTTATTTATTCAACTCACAATATTTTTAGTACATTGTTTTATTCAGTCAGTTTTATCTTGTTTAGGTTGTTTTAGTATGCTCATATTGGCTTTGTTATTCTAAGAGCAAAGTATTTTTATTTTGATATTCAAACAATTATTCATGTTGTTAGGTTTGGATTTGAGTTACTACTTATATATGTTTTTGTTACATTATCTCGTGTCATTAATTATTTTTCTTTTATAACTAATATAAAAGATTATTCTAAGTAGCGTTTGTGAGTATGTATAATATTTACTCATTGGTAGTTTATAGTGTAATTGCATATTTGTTGTTTGCTTCGTTTTTTTATATGTATTGTTTTGTCATGTGAGAATATATATTGTATACGCGTGTTATTTTTTAGCATTTATTTTAAGGTATTTTTATATTTTTATGTCTTTTATTGTGCTAAGAGAGTTAACTCTCTTAGTGCTGTGATATCGAATACGTAGACTTCATCATTGTTACTGGAATAGGCTACCCGACAGCATGAGTTAGATGCAGGCTTATCTCTATTTAGGGATCAAGATAAAGCCCCCCAGGATAAATTCTGGTATCTTTTCACACGACGAAAGACTAAATCGGTAACGCGTGTTAGGCGCTAATTTATCCATACTTAGAATTCGAGCTAAAATTATTCGTTTGTATAAATCATGGATTTTGGCGTTATGAATAACAACCTGCCATAATGTCGAATATGTGGGCTGTTATTCTTTTTACGGTCAAGAACTAATCGACAACGCGTGTTAAGCACTGACTTATTCCTACTTAGGCTTCAGGATAAAATTCCCTAGACTTGGATTATGGTATCTTTTTTACTCGGCAAAAGACTAAACCGGTAACGCGTGTTAGACATTGACTTATTTCCCTACTTAGGTTTAGGATAAAATTCCCCATGTGAGTGAAGCATGGATTTTGGCGTTATGAATAACAACCTACCCCAATGTCGTATATGTGGGCTTTTGTTCTTTTTACGATCAAGAACTAACCGGCAATGCGTGTTAAGCGCTGACTTATCCCTACTTAGGCTTCGGGATAAAATTCCCCATACTTGGATTCTGGTGTCCTTTTCACTCGGCGAAAAACTAAACCTATAACGTGTGTTAGACGTTGACTTATCCCTACTTAGGCTTCGGGATAAAATTCCTTGTACGTATGAAGCAGCGATTTTCGCGTTATGAATAACAACCTGTCAAAAATATCGAATGTGTGGGCTTTTGTTCTTTTTACGATCAAGAACTAACCGACAGCACGTGTTAGCCGCTGACTTATCCCTATTTAGGCTTCGGGATAAAATTACCCGTGCGTGTGAAGCATGGATTTTGGGAGTTAAAAAACACGGTGTCTTCTCTTAGGGCAAAGACGAACCCGATACTAGAAAGGAAAAATTTTATATTCTATCTCCAGTCACAAAAGAAACTCAAAGTGGGATCTCCACTTCAAGAATCAAAAAGATTTAGATAACCCTAATTTTTAAAGGTTTGGTTGTCTAATCTGAAGGAGGATTTCTCGTTTATCGAGATAAAATTCCGACTTTAGCCCTAACTATTTAAAGGTTTGACCAGAGAGGAGATTGAGACGATCCTAACTGTTTAAAGATTTGATCGCTCGATATGGGTGGAGGTCTTTCGTTTATCGAAAGGGAATTTTGATTTTGGTCCTAACTGTTTAAAGGTTTGACCGAGTGAGGTTTGAAACAACTCTAATTGTTTAAAGGTTTAATCGTCCAATTTGAAAGTGGACCTCTTGTTCGTGGAAGGAATCAAGAGGGGATTTTGGTTGTGGTCCTAACTGTTTAAAGGTTTGACCAAGTGGGAATGGAGAAATGACCCTATCTGTTTAAAGGTCTACTCGTTCGATTTAGAAGTGGACCTCTCGTTCATGGAAGGAATCGAGAGTGGATTTTGGTTGTGGTCCTAACTGTTTAAAGGTTTGACCAAGATGAGATTGGAAGAACGACCCTAACTGATTAAAGGTCTAGTCGCTCGATTTGGAAGTGGACCTCTCATTCGTGGAAGGAATCGAGAGGGGATTTTGGCTGTGGTCCTAATTGTTTAAAGGTTTGATCAAGATGGGAGTGAGGTGGTACAAATAACAATGGGAGTATCGATTTGCACAAATCACCATGTCAATACAGTGGGAGTTTCTGGTGTCAAGTTGCAAGGACTTTAACATGAGGGGGTTTGAAATTTCCACTATTATGTCCGGATTCTAACAATGGAAGTGTTTGGTGCACAGGCACAGTGGGAGTTTGAGTGGATCAAACCAAAAAGAATTTTAGTAGACCCTATCGTCAATTGATTTGATCACTGAGGGACTAAGCACTCCACAATTAGACCATGGGGATTTCATGAGGGAAGATTGACCAGATGAAGTCATTGAATCTCATCTCAATGAAAGAGTGCTTAAGAAGTCACAATGGGAGGATTTTAATTATAAGGATTTTAATTATATTAAAAATGATTAAATAGCCACAATGGGAGGTTCCTAATTATTTTTTGTCATGATTAAGAATCAATTAGTTTTGGGTTATCCTTAAGAATATCATGTGTAGTATTCTCTAGAAACTTCCCGTTAGAAGTAGGGGTTATCCCAAATGTACTTAGAGACATTACTTTTGTCGGACCCTAGAGGGGGGGTGATTAGGGTCTTATGCTAATCTAATCCGATTAAAATGCCAATTAAAATTACTTAACAAATATATTCTTGCAAGATAGATATACGAGAGATATAAGCAAGAATAAGCAATATGAACAACAAGATATATCCTAACAAAGAGATATAGGCAATATGATATATGCAAGGATATGCAAACTAACACAAGGGTAAACAATATGAACAAGATAGTGGATCATATAAATAATGAGCTAATGACAATGGCGATAAGAAATATAAACACGAGTATAAATAAACGCCAAAGCACACTCAAACACAAGATATGATCACGGAGTTCGGACATTCCGTCCTACGTCTCCGCTTCCCACTCCCGGGGAGAAATCCACTATCACAATCCGGTTTGGAAGCCGAAACTTCTACACACTCGGTTTACAAGTTCACCGAAAACTCTCACACAACAAACACTATGCAATCACACTCTACACCCACACAAGTGTTGGACCTAGCCATGTCTCCCTCAAGTGCTTGGTTACAACCTCTCCCTAGGTTTGTCAACCGACGCCACTCCTCTTGGAATAATCCCCGACTCTCACCACACACTCCTCACTTGGTGTACAAGTGTATTACAAAGTGATCTCACAATTAAGCACAATATAACAAATGATTGTTCTCTCTAACAAGGTGAGAACTCAATTAAGCACAACTCAATGTTACAAACTCCCACAACCCTAATATACTATGTATGCAAATACAATAAGCTCAAATAGGTGTGTGTAACAATGAGATAAAATCAAATCTAAACTCAATATAAAACTAGCTTTAATAGAAATGATAATTAACAAATAATTAATAAATAAAAGCTAGAGTAGAGTTTAGATAACTTCTCAATAGATCAAGATGGTGAGATGGAGATTTGAGCCCAAACAAGAAGATGATCTCCTCTACTTGTGAAAACCAAAACAGCTTTAAACCAAACCCTTAAACAAGCTTAAACTCTTTTTAAAACTCTTTAAAACATTCTTTTGGGTTACTCTTAGAACTGAGATTAAGGGGTTATTTATAGCCTCTAAGAACCTCAGCCAAAACCCCAAACAAAATGACAAAAACAGCCCCAGCAACGGTAACAAAAATAGCTGTTGGAAAGAGAGCTGACAGAGCGGCGATCGACCGAATAAATTCGTGGTCGACCGCGATGCAGATCCAAGACTGGGAATCGAGCAGAGACTTCTTCGGTCGACCGGTGCGGTCGACCGATAGAAATTTCGAGCTCTCGGTCGACCGCGACGGTCGACCGACAAACTCTCTGCTGCTAAGAAACAAATGAACATAGGGACAGTCGATAGGTGCGGTCGACCAAAATCTGATATTACAGAAAAACAGGTTTTAGAGCTGATTTTTGAGATTTTGGAAAATATGTTAAAAATAACAAATGAAGTCCAAAAATAATGAAACTTTGGGAAATGTATATAAACATGTAAATGAACATGTTACAAAAAGAATTTTACAAATTGTATTTCCCATTTGTGAAAAATCATCATTTTGCACAATAGTCCAAAACACGAAAATGTAAACATGTGAATTTTGACATTTTGGCTAAACCATGTTTTGAAACTTTGCACAATGATTATATAAACTTAATAAAATATGTATATGATTATTGTTAAGTACAAAAACTAAGAAAATAATATTTTCACAAAATTACATATTCTATGCAACATATATAAAACACAATAATAAATATGAAATATGTAATCTCATACTTATAAACATGAAAACCCAAAATCATGCATGTATATATATAACTATATATATGCATAGAAACCAAAACTTATGTATATATATATATATATATATAACTATATATATATATACGAAGAAACCAATAAATGTGTGTGTATAGATATTGAGCTTAGCGTACTTAACACACATAATATAAAATCTCAACTAGATTACCCAAGCTTGATCTTGATCTTCATTATAGCTCAACTTGGTACACATTGCGGATGAAGCTTGAACTTGATCTTTAACTTGAATTGTATAAGTTTCAACCCGACATTCCGCCAACCTCCTTTGGATATGATCGTTGAAGCGTAATTCTATCTATCCTCCAACTCGTTGTTTGCCTAGAATAAATACAAAAATACAAACACTAGACAAACAACATTAGACGTAAATTGTTTGTTAAACATCATCAAAACAAGAAGGCCAACAAATTTTTCAAAAACTTCCAGTTTGTGGGCAATGCTACCGTTCTTGGTACAGAATCAGGTCTTGATTCCTAACTTTATATTCCTCTCGAACTTCGTATTGACCCCCAGCCTTTTGGCGACACTGAGTCTAATGGGTGTGTATTATTTTTAGTCACGTCGTTGGGTTATCCTTAAGAATATTATGTGTAATATTCTCTAGGAACTTCCCGTCAAAGGTAAGGAATAATTTAGTCTTGTATACAAATTGGAGGTTTGGGAATATTTTATACTCGTAAACCTTGTTGGAGTACAAAGGAGGAGCGATTTATACTCGTATACTCTTCAAAGTCAGATGGAGAAGCAGTTTATTCTCGTATACTCTTTGGGGTCTTTTCCGTTCTTATTTGGATTGTTTTATCGTTATGACGCCGGAGTCAATTAATGCTTGGATTTTGTTTTTGAGGCCAAAACAAGCCTTGGTGGGATGAAGAATCCTCCTGTGGTACACACAGTAGTTTAGATCCGTAATCCTCTTAGCTCATTCCTTATCTTTAATAGGTGGTAGCTCGATTTTGTCATTGGTGATGAGGTGTTTCAAGATGGCTGGGACTTCCCCATCCTAGAAGGAGTACTCTTTTTGGAGTTTCGGATCCGGAGTCCTTCGCTGTTTCCGAGGTTGTTGTTGGGCCGTCTGGTTAACATCATCAACAACCACATGTGTTGTTAGTTGGCTTCTCTCGGCCTTTTCCTTCTGAAGAAGCACTCGACCTGTTCTCCATGTAGTTGTAATTCCTTCCAGTGGTTGAGGGGATGACCCCCATGACTTCGAGGACATCGAAGGAGAGATTGTGATGGCAGGTCTGGAGTATGAACTCCTTTGTGATCGGATCTTGGCAGTTCATCACCTTGTTTTGAAAGCGTTTGACAAAAGTGTCAACTGACTCTCCATCTTCCTACTTCTCGTCCAAAAGAGCTCAAATTGACACTTTAGTGTCTTCATCGAAGAAATTGCTGTGGAATGAGTTTTCCATATCGTCCCAGCAGTTGATACTCCCTGACTTGAGACGTCGATACTAATCGAAGGTAGGTCCGCGAGGATGCCAACAAATGACCAGACCATCAAAGACTCATTACCAGAGATCACTCCAAAGTGGGATTTGAAATAAATCAAGTGTTGAGTGAGGGAACCCTTCCCGTCGAACGACGTGAAGTTGATCAGGTTGAACTTCACCGGATACGAGATTAACTCACACTCTCTTGGATAGGGACATGGAATGTCAGTTTTCTTCACCTTCTGAATGGAGATCAAGGCATTGATTTTGCCCTCGAGGTCCTTCGTCTTCTCATCCTCGCTTGTATCCTTCCTTGGTCGATTTTGAGGAGGAACATCATCACCACCCCCGGCATTATCAACATCGGTGGGACCACCCTCAGCGTCATATCTTTAGTGGGGTCACCCCAGCGTTTTAGTCAATGGGAGGGTTATCTGTATCAAGGTGTTCATCCATGTCTGCATCGCCACCTGCCCAGTAGGTATTATTATGATGACTAGATTCACTAATTTGATTAGACAAAACCCGAATCTGTTGGTCATGCATTTCCCTCATCTGCTGCATAGTCATTTTTATTTTAATTTTGAGTGCTTCTTTCTGCTTGGCTAGAACATCCTAGAGAATTTTGGCCATTTTCTCGGTGTTGATCATAAATACTTCGCGAGATTATCCTGGGCTAGATACCGTATTGTCAGAAACGACTGCAAAGTTAACATCTAATGCTTCATCATTCGAGGATAATCCTCTATTTATCCTCTAATAATCCCTACGTCTAGTAGTCCTTGCGTGTAGCCGAGTTACACGATGCGATATGAGGGGGTCAAAACTAGAAGGTCGAGTCGACTTTCCCTAATCAGCCACGTTAATTATGACTTCTGGAAGTTCATCATCTTGAACGGCTGATCGTTTCTTACGGAAACATCTTTGCTTGGTTTTTGATGCCTAGAGGAAAGCATTTGGAATACCGAGACCTTCTGTAGAGCTGCCTTGGGATAGCTACACGCTAATAATACTGCCCTAATAAGTTTGGTATAGGGACAGTGAGAGTCCGCTTCTCGGGTACTTCTCTTTTGAGATTTATTCGTACCCCCAGCCCGATATCAAAACTCATCGGCATGATTGCTGGAGCAACCTATCGTGTGCTAGCATAACTTCCTAGGTATAATGTTATCATCATCACACAAACACGTTTCCCTCTGAGGATGCAACGTCTTGTTAGCATTCTCAAGAGTCACACGCTTTCGTGAATGCAGGGACCTCAAAGGCTCTTGGATTTTGACTCGCTATTCGAGGTGACCCGTTATAGGAGTTTTCCCATCATAGGAAGGCTCTGACTTGTTGTGAGGGCGTGTGCGACCCCCAGCTCGATAAGTTGTTCGGGGTTCAATCACCGGACCCAAGTGTTCTTTAACCGAAACTTTGCCTCGATCCTCCTACAAAGGACCAAGGTGATCCACCATTGTTTTCTTCCCTTTGGACAAGTCCACACTGTCACGGGGCTTCACTGGATATGCGGTATTAATTGGAATAGGGGAGGAATTCATCGGAGTCGGAAAAACAGGCGCGGGACACCTCCTGGCTCGGCCCTGGCGTGTTTTGGTCAAAAGTTGCTTTTTCCATTGCTTTCAAACCTATTACACCGTTTATCGATTACAAGTTCAAACTGGAAGAAGAGTTGATCTTTTTATAAGATATTCTTACAATGAAAAATAAAGATTACAACTTTATCAAACAAAACGCAGTAATAGTTTATCTCCCGCTGCTTTGCGTGGGATCTTTACCTGTACCGGGGACGCGTTAGTCCGTGGACCACCGCAGATTAAACCCGATTAATAGTATAACTACGCTCTTGTTTCACGAAGGAAATAATTGCGGAAGCGATAATCACGACCAAGCGAGATTGTGGCTCTTCTCGAGACTAAAACCAAGTTTAATCCGGAGGAAAGAAGGGGAAAGAATCACAAACCTTTCAAAGGACTTTCTTTATGAAAGTATTCGCCAAGATCTGATGATTCTCCTCTGAAATTCGTGGTTAGCTGGACAATTTGACAGCATCTCGCCCCTTCAATTTCAAATCCTCTTGAAAGAAGACCGTAGGCTTTTATTTAAAGACTTTTGGAGACGTGTTTTTGGATAAGAATTGATGTTTAAATGTTATCTGTAGTTAATAACCATTTAAACGCGTATAGGGATAGCCTCAAAATAGTTGGGGAGGCCCTAGGATGAAAGAATCCTTAAAAATCATCGAAATCCGCGTTTTGGGAGTCTTGGGAGTCAAAAAGAGCCGTGGTGGCTCGGGACTGTGCGAGCCACCATTTGGTGGCTCGCGCCTACACAAGCCTCCGGGTGTGTTTTCGTTCATCTTTTTGATATTTCGATGATTCGTGACTCTTCAAGTTCGCTTGTTTTGCGTACGGTTCATTGTTTCGCTGACTTGCACATTTTACTAATCCACTTTGTACGCTTACTGGTGTTGGATAAATCCCCTTGACTCGGATAATAACATTTATCGTCTTCTCATTATCTTGAACTGTGTTTGGAAAGCTATAGGCAATTTTTAACGCCTACAGATACCCCCTCCAAAGTGTTTCAGTCTCGTTTCATTTATAGAAGAGCCTGAAATACTTTGGATGTGATAGGTCCAACCTTCAGTCGGTGTAAAAGGATTTGTAATTAGCTTCAGCTCTTGACTCCTTCAATTTTCAATCTACTCAGCATTTTGTCGAATAGATGAAGTTCTTACGGTTCCGTGTTTATCGTCTGACCGCTGTTGAAGTCTCGGATTGAAACTCAATGTGTTGATTGATCTCGTTGAGTTAATGTTGAACTGACTATCTTTGTCCGGAATCCATATCTGAACATGATTGAACTCCTTGTCATCATTCTTTAATCCTTATTTTGGCGAATTTTGACGATGCGTGGACAGGCGGTGACTTTTATCGCAACGCATTGACCGGCGTTGACTTTAGGGTTTTGCATCGATCGGCGTTGACTTTCCTCTTAACGCGTTGACCGGCGTTAATTGAAGCGTGACGGTCCCATATTTCGGGCTGCAGGACCAACTGTTAAAGCTAATTCAACTGCTTGTATGGATCTTATCCTGAAGTTTGTTGGATACTCAAGTCATGAGACTAGCTAATGGGGGCTAGTGCGTCAATGACTCTCACATTTATAGGATTTTTTGTAAACCCTCAGCCATAAACAGGTTTGATAAGCCTTTACTGACTACTGTTTGAGTCGGGCTAGCATGCGGATTGTTTAAATCCGTTCCGCATGTAACGTTATGCTAAAAGAGTTAACTCTTTTAGTGCTACGATATTGGATACGTAGACTTCGTCTTTCTCACGTGAAAAGACTAAACGGCGACGCATGTTAGGCGTAGACCTTAAGGTTTTTGGCAAACCCTCAGCCTTCAACGGGTTTGACGTACCTTTACCGATTACCGTTTGAATCGGGCTTGCATACGGATTATTTAAGTCCGTTCCGCATGTGACGTTGTGCTAAGAGAGTCAACTCTCTTCATGCTACGATATTGAATACGTAGACTTCATCTTTCTTACGGGAGTAGACTATCCAGCAACGCGTGTCAGGCGCTGACTTATCCCTACTTAGGCTTCGGGGTAAAATACCCCAGATTGGTATTCTGGTGTCTTCTTTAATCGGTAAAAGACTAAATCGGCTACGTGTGTTAGGCATTGACTTATCCCTGGTCAGGATTCGGGATAAAATTCCCCGTATGTGTGAGGCACGAATTTTAGGAGTTTGAAAAAGTGGTGTCTTCTTCTGAGGCAAAGACGAACCCGATGCTGAAGAGGAAGAATTTTATATTCTATCTCCCAGAGCTGAAGAGGAAGAATTTCATATTCTATCTTCAGTTGCCAAAGAAAACTTAAAGTGGGATCTCCACTTTCAGAATTCGGGAAGGTGAAACTAAGAGTGGGGTCTCCACTCCGAGAATCGAAAAGATTCGGATAATCCTAACTGTCGGAAGGTTTGATTATTGAACTAAAGTTGGGTTTGAGGCGACCCTAACTGTAGGAAGGTTTGATCACTCGAATTAAAAGTGGACCTCTCGTTCGTGGAAGGAATCAAGAGGGAATTTTGATTGTAGTCCTAACTGTAGGAAGGTTTGATCGAGTGGGAGATTTGAGACGACCCTGACTGTAAAAAGGTTTGATCGCCCGATTTGAAAGTGGACCTCTCGTTCGTGGAAGGAATCGAGAGGAGATTATGGCTTTGGTCCTAACTGTAGGAAGGTTTGACTAAATAGGATTGAGAGTGGGAGTACAAATTACAGTGGGAGTGTTGACTTGTACCAATTACTCAATAGGAATTCTTAGTGTCAAGTGATAAGAACTTAACACGAAGGGGTTTGATAATTTGTCAAGGATTAGGACATTAAAATTCTGAGTACCATGTCTGGACTCTAACAATGAGGATGTTGAGTGCACAGATTCATCGAAAGTTAGAATGGATTTAACTAAAAGGAATTTTGGTGGTCCCACTGTTAATTAGTCTGATCAGTGGGGGATTTTGTGGTGGAAGACCGTGAGTCATCAAACACCAATGGGAATTTTGTGAGGGAAGATTGATCTAACGAGGTGATCGAATCTCGTCTCAGCAAAAGAGTATTTGGAAATCATAGTGGGGTTTAGTGTTTATCACTTTATTCGTAATGGTCGGGTTATCCCTAAGAGAATTACATGTAGCATTCTTCCGGGAACTTCCTATTACAAGAATCATCCACCCCCAACTTTCTTTGCAAAACTGGATCCAATGAGGAGTACGTTGTCCTCAGTCGCATGTTCGGGTTATCCTTAAGAATATAAGATCCTCTAGGAACTTCCCGTGAAAAAAAGGAAACAGTTTAGACTCATATACCTATTAGAGTATTAAGAAATAGTTTATACTCATATACTTTTCGTAGTGTAGGAAGGATCAGTTTATACTCTTATACTTGTCGGAGTTTTGAGAAGCAGTTTATACTCGTATACTTTTCGGAGTGTAGGAAGGAGCAGTTTATACTCTTATACTTATCGGAGTGTTGAGAAGCAGTTTATACTCGTATACTTTTCGGAGTGTAGGAAGGAGTAGTTTATACTCTTATACTTTTTGGAGTATGTCCATTCTTATTTGGCTTATCCCAGCGTTATGATGCCGGTTTCAACCAAGATTCGGATGCTATTTTTGAGAGTAAAACAATCCTTGGTGGGATGAAGGACCCTATTGTGGTACGCACAGTACTTTGGATCCGTAATGTTGTTAGCATCCTCCTGATTAGTGATAGGTGGTAGCTTGATCTTATTGTTTTCAAGGAGGGTTTCGAAGATGGCTGGAACATCTTCGTCCTTGAAGGAGTACTCTTTTTAGAGTTTCGGGTGCGAAGTCTTTTACTGTCTTCGGGATTGCCGTTGTGATGTTTGATTAGCATCAACTGCAGCTGTAGGGGCCTTCCCTTTACCACAGGAGGTGAAGTTTGAGTTCGGAGGATTAGCCATCGGTTGGTTCCTCTCGGCCTTCTTCCTTCGGAGGAAGCGTTCAGCCTGCTCTTCGCACGTCTTCAACTCTTTTCATCTGTTGGATGGTGCGACTCCCATAACTTCTAACACTTCTAAGGAAAGATTGTTGTGGCATGTTTGGAGGATGAATTTCTCTGTGATCGGATCTCAGTAGTTCATTGCCTTGTTCCGGAAGCGCTTAACAAAGTTCTCAGCAAGCTCTCCGTCTTTCTGTTTCTCTTCAAAGAGTGTTCCGATCGATATCTCAGTGTCATTGTCAAAGAAATTAGAGAGAAACATGCTTTCCATGTCGTCCCAGCTATTAATACTCCCTAGTTTAAGACGACGGTACCAATCAAAGATAGCTGCACGAAGGGTTCCTATGAACGATCATACCATCAGAGGTTCATCGCCAGAAATGATCCCCAGGTAGGACTTGAAATAAATCAAGTGTTGAGTAGGGCAAACGGTGTGAAGTTAATCAAATTGAACTTCGCTGGGTATGGAATTGAGTCCTACTCTCTCGGGTAAGGATAGGGAATGCCAGTCTTTTTTACCTCTTGAGCAGACATTAAAGCATTGATTTTGCTTTCCAGGTCTTTCATCTTAAGGTCTTTGCTTGCATCTTTCTTCTGGCGATTTTGGAGAGGGATATTGGTACCACCCCCAGTGTTAAGGACATCTTCAGTATTTTTATCCTCAAGTAGAACATTGATATTGATATTTTCCTCTATCTCTGAGTCGCTATCTATTTGATTGGTAGTCTGGTGACGACTAGATTCACTGTGCTAACTTGACAACTGTTGGAGTTGTTGGGCATATAAATCTTTAACCCGTTGCACAACCATATCCATTTTGGTTTTAAAGTCTTCTTTCTGCTTAACCAAAGCTTCTTGAAGGAGTTGAACCATCTGTTCAGTAGTGATCATGAATGATTCTCAAGTCCGTCTCGTGCTGGATACAGTAGCATCTGAAGCGATCGCAGAGTTAGCGTCTGATGCTTCATCATCTGAGGACTGCCCTCTCTAAATTCTCCGATAATCTCTAGGCCTGATAGCCCCGGTTTGTAGCCGAGTCAATCGCTAAGATATTTGTGGAAAAGGTTCGGGATTGAAGCGTCGTGTGGACTTTCCTTTGTCTGTCATGTTAATCGAGACTTCTGAGAATTCACGTTCTTAAACGGACGGCTTCCTTTTACGGAAACGTCTTGACTTATGTCTCAGCGTTTCTGTAGAAAGTCTTTTAAATACCGAAATCCTTTGTGAGGCGGTCTTGGAGCAGTTACACTCTGATAATACCGCATTGATAAGTTTGGTACATGGACAAAGAGAATCTGTTTCTCGGGTATTTCTCTTTCGAGATTTATTCGTACCCCCAACCTGATAGTATAACTCCTCGATATGATTATCAGAGCAAACTATCTTGTGTTGGCATAATTCTCCCATTCTAATGTCGTCGTCTTCTGACGAACATAGCTCTCTTTGAGGGTATAACGCCCTGCCATCATTCTCAAGAGTCACTCATTTGCAACCACGCCTTCGTGTGCGTGAGGACCCAACGGTCTCTTGGACTTCAACTCGCAATCCAAGGCGAGTGGTTATTAGTACTTTCTCCATAGGAGGGATCTTTGACTTATTGGGGAGTCGTGTACAACCCCCAGTCTGATGAACCATACGGGGTTCATCTTTATGCAAAGGACCCAGACGATATATAAACTTCACTTTGAATCAGGACGAATCCACGCTGTCATGAGGTTCTACCGAAGGTAAGGAAGTCATCGGAACAGAAAGAGGAGCTGTCGGAGACTCAAAAACGATTACGAGAGACGAATTTTCTGCAAACAGGGGATGGTTGGCTTGGCGGTAACACGGGCCAGCACTTGGTGGCTCGGCCTTAGCCGAGCCAGCGTTTGGTAGCTCGGCCTTGGCCGAGCCAGCCTTTGGTGGCTCGGCCCTAGCTGAGCCAGCAACCGACAATTTGGTTTTTTCGGGTCTTGTTTTGGATTTCGGCCTCCAGATTTGACATGGTTTTGATAGTCTATTGTCTACATCGTTTGTTTGCAATTTATTGGCTTCTTGCACCAGAATTCTTGCGTGCGCAAGTAATACGCGGCGTTTCTGGATCCGTTCTTCAAGAGTTGAACGTGTCCTCTTAACGAGGACCCATTCATTCGTCATTGATTTGAAACAATCGCTCGCTTGCGGCCGTGGTGGTTGGCGTCTTCTAGACTTCAGATCCGCTTCATAGCGGATCCCATCAACTAGCTCGGAAGCTTTGGCCCATTGGCGTGCGAAGCGCTAACGTCATCTTTGATGCGCTCTCTTGGATAAGGTCGGTGCATTTTTAGTAGTGGCCTTGGCTATGCAAGGTGTGCTTTGAGCCGCTGCGTGATGAGTATCTTGGTTTTGAACCTTCAGATCCTAGTGCTCCCGAATCTTCCTTGTGGAGTCTCTCCTATTCCTGCGAGGAGAGGATGATCTGGAAGATGAGGATAAGTATTCTTCATACTTTGCCTGGTCGAACTCGTACTCGACCTCCTCGTTGATCAGGATGATGATTTTTGGTTACGACACTACAACTTCAGGAGAGAAGCTGTCGGCTCCCACTGTGATCGCCAGTTTGTTTTGGTCAAAAGTTGCTTTTTCCATTGCTTTCAAACCTGTTACACCATTTATTGATTACAAGTTCAAACTAGAAGAAGAGTTGATCTTTTTATAAGATCTTCTTACAATGAAAAATAAAGATTATAACTTTATCAAACAAAACACAACAGTAGTTTATCTCCCGCTACTTTGCGTTGGATCTTTGCCTGTGCCGGGAACGCGTTAGTCCATGGACCACCATAGATCAAACCAGATTGACAGTATAACTACACTCTTGTTTCACGAAAGAAACAATTGCGGAAGCGACAATCACGACCAAGCGAGAGTGTGGCTCTTCTCGAGATTAAAACTAAGTTTAATCTGGAGGAAAGAAGGGGAAAAAATCACAAACCTTTCGAAGGACTTTCTTTATAAAAGTATTCGCCAAGATCTGATGATTCTCCTCTGAAATTCCTTGTTAGCTGGACAATTTGACAGCACCTCGCCCCTTCAATTTTAGATCCTCTTGAAAGAAGACCCTAGGCTTCCATTTATAGGCTTTTGGAGATGTGTTTTTGGATAAGAATTAATGTTTAAATGTTATCTGTAGTTAATAACTATTTAAACGCGTTTAAGGATAGCCTCAAAACAGTTGGGGAGGCCCTGGGACAAAAGAATCCTTAAAAATAATCAAAATCCGCGTTTTAGGAGTCTTAGGAGTTAAAAAGAGTCGTGGTAGCTCGGGACTGTGCGAGCCACCATTTGGTGGCTCGGGACTATGCGAGCCACTATTTGGTGACTCGCATGGGTGCGAGCCACCATTTGGTGGCTCGCATAGGTGCGAGTCACCATTTGGTGCCTCGTACTCATGCGAGTCACCATTTGGTGGCTCGCACTCATGCGAATCACCATTTGGTGGCTCGCGCCTACGCAAGCCTTCGAGTGTATTTTCGTTCATCTTTTTGATATTTCGACGATTCGTGACTCCTCAAGTTTGCTTGTTTTACGTACGGTTCATTGTTTTGCTGACTTGCACATTTTACTGATCCACTTTGTACGCTTACTGGTGTTGGATAAATCCCCTTGACTTGGATAATAACATTTATCGTCTTCTCGTTGTCTTGAACTGTGTTTGGAAAGCTATAGGAAATTTTTAACGCCTACATGGCGCGGGTCACCTTGGGGTGATCCGCCGCCTGCCGGGTCAGCTCTAGGTGACCTACTAATGGCTGAGTCACCTCGAGGTGACCCGCAGGCGGTTGGGTCACCTCTGGGTGACCCGCGCTCTGTGGTCTTTTTGGTCGTTATTTCGAACTTTGGCCTCCATATTTGACGCAGTCTTTGTGATTTCTTGTCCACTTCTTTCTTCTGCATCTTTTGTGCCCTTTGCACAAGAATTTGTGCATACGCAAGTAGTACGCGGCATTTGTGGATACGCTCCTCAAGAGCTGAACGGGTCCTTTTGACTCGGATCCATTCATTTGTTGCTGGTTTGGAGGAAGGGCTATTTGCTTACTGTTAGCGCACTTGGTGCTTTTTGAGTTTCAGATCCGTCTCATAGCAGATTCCGTCAATATGCTCCAAACCCTTGGCTAATTAGCACGCGAGGCATTAACGCTGCCTTTGGCGAGCTCTCTTTAATAAAGTGGGTGCGCTTCTAGCAGTTATCTCCTTGATTGAGGAGTTCAGATTTGAAGATTCAGCTTTCTCGGACATCGGAGGAGCGTTGTGAGATACAATTACAACAGCAACGGGACAGAGATCATCATCTTAGGTCTTCAGATCTGAAGACCAGCTAACCTTCCTTGAGGAGGAGATCCTCTTGCACTTGTGAGGTGAGGAGGATCTGGAGGAGGAAGACATGTACTCCTCGTACTTCTACTGGTCGAACTCGTATTCGACCTTAGTATCAACTGAGATGAGGATCCTTGACTGCGACACTACAGCCTTGGTAGAGAGGTTGTTGGCTCCTACTGTGGTCGCCAGCGTGTTTACGTTAAAAATTGATTTCTTCATTGTCATTTAATCTGTTACAATCGTTTATCGATTACAAATTCAAAAAAAAAGCCGATCTTTTTATAAGATCTTCTTACACAATGAAAAAAATAAACAAATACAATCTCCTTAAAACACACGCAACAGATGTTTATCACCCGCTACTTGTGTGGGATCTTTGCCTATACTGGGGACGTCAATATCCATGAACCATCGCGGATCAGATCTGGTTGAAAGATTGATTATCAGAGCTCTCACTTCACAAAAGGAAGTAATCGCTGAAGTAAATGATCTTGACCAAGTGAGATCATTACTCTTCTCGAGATCAAGTCCAAGCCTAATCTCAAGGAATATTGGAACAGGGCCTCAAATCCTTCAAATTGCTTCCTCTTTATGTTGAAGTTTGCCAGGAATCTACTAAGCCCTTTGGAATTTCGTGCTTCCTCCTCTGTAATTTGGCAGCACCTCGTCCTCTTTAATTAAATTCGCTCCCGCTGAAAGAAGGCCCTAGTCGTGTATTTATAGGGCTTCGGATGCAGGGTATTTGGATAAGAATGAATAATTTGGTCATATCTTCAGTTGACAATGGCCTAACCATATTTATAGATGATATCAAATCGGTTGAGAAGCTTTGGAATGAAGAAATCCCACAAACTTATCCAAACACATCGCCGGGCACCGTCGTGCGCGGCAAGCCACTATGACCTGCGCCTTTGCGGGTCACTAAGTGGCAACCCGCAACTGTGCAGGTCATGAGGTGTCGTCTCAGTTCACCATTCGAGTCGACATAGGAATTATCATCTCATTTGGTCGACATTGATCTCGTCTTGACTTCGAACTGTCATCTTGTCTCGGTCTAGTTTCGTACTGCATCTCGAGTCATCATTGATCTTGTCTCAACTTCAAACTGTCGTCTTATCTCAGTCTCAGCACAAAATCTTTCTCATCTCGGGTCTTGGATCGGACTCGAGTTGACTACCAATGCCTCTCGAGTCGATAGGGAGGTGTCATCTTGTCTGATCTCGAGTCGACACAAGAAGTGTTGTCTCGTCTGATCAAGATGTCGGCTACCTTTCGAGTCGACACAGGAGGTGTCGTATCGTCTGGTTGATTGAGACGTCAACTTTTACTCGATTTGTAGGGGCTGTCAGATTATGATTCCCATTATTGATTTGGCTCTTTAGTTGATCTTTAGCCTCGGTATGCTTCTCTGTAACTCAGATGATAATGTCCATCGCCTTCCTTTCAACTTGAGCTATGTGTGATACCATATAGGCAATTTTTGATGCCTACAAGTGTGTGTTGACAAAGGAGGAACTACTAGTTGACCCATTAGTGATGGAGGAGCAGCTGATGAAGAAGGTTGTTAGGGAGGAATCCGATTGAGGAGCTCATTAGTGAACGTCACTAATTGTTGCTGGAAAGATGGGAGATCCTCTGAGTGGATTCCTCCACCTGGGCTTGAGTGATGTAGCACACGCACCGATCTTTAAGGATAGGGTTAGCAGATCGACCAGGGTGCTCAGAACTAGACATCTTGCTTGAAGAAGAAAGAAGGCCCCACGGTGGGCACCAAACTATTGATATCAATTATCAAATAGTGGGGGTATGTTAGAGCTATGAGAGTGATTAGAGTCCTCAAACTCCTTTAGATAACTAGTCCCAGAGCTCGTCATTCTTCTCTGCACATGAAAAACTCGTAAGAGGGTGAAGTTGGATTATACGATCATTCCTCCGATGATCAAGTTAGTATTTTGATCTTGAGTGGGAAAATCTAGGATAAATTATATAGGTTGTTATTCAAAGTTGCCTAAAAAGAAGAAGAAGTTACCACATGTAGGGTAACTCCCTTTTATAGCAGATCAGAGTGGTATGAAGGTAACTTCGACAGAGTCCAGTCAAGTTACTGAGTCAGCAGATACCTTCCAGATGTCAGTAGAAAAAGAAAGTGAGTCATCTAGTTATTTAATGAGGGAATGACAGCAAGTGCTTGGAGATGATAGGGTCCAACAAGCCATAAAGACTATGAGGGCTAGAGTAATAATGATTTTATCAGAGCAGATAATGCGGGAGCAGTCGACTAGTGAGGGATTCGAGGTAAGTGACGTCTCTCTTTTTGTTTGTTCAAGGGCCGAGAAGCACCGCCTTTGAATCCCCTATGCATGTTATCAGCTGAAACAGTAGACCGAGTGCGGGTTGCTCATAGGGTTGATTGGGTGAGGTGGCCGACAAGTACCACCTTTTGATTCGGCTACGCAAGTTGTCAGCCCATAGGGTCGATAGGATGAGTTGGCCGACAAGTACCGTCTTTTGACTCAGCTAGTAGGCCCATAGGGTCAGTCATAGGAGAAGTTTGAGTCATTTTTTCCTCAATTCGTTCGATTAGGCGAGAGGTGAGATACGTGTCAACTTCTCTAGAGAGATTGCACTTGTTGATTTCTAGGCTATGACATTAACCAAATTGTCCTTTTAGAATTTAATTTTTTATCATATGGGTTTGATATATAGAGAAATTTAATTTAGAATTTAGAATTTAATTTTCTAGACTATGACATTAACCAAATTGTCCTTTGGTTAATTTCTTAGTGCAGAGAGGTTGGGGCGGAGGATGAAGGCCCGGGATATGGGGGGGATGTAATGCTGTTCCAAAAGAAATATGAATTTTATGAGAAATATGGAAAAATGATAAAAGAGATGAATTGATGTTTCATTGTTTGTTCTCATTTCAAATGTTAAGTAAAAGGCATTTGTAAGTAACCCTTATTTTTATTCCTTTCGATATTTATAGAAAAGAATTGATTTCTTGCTGTTTCAGGGATATATGCTCTTTTTTTATTAATAGGGTTGAAAGTGTTGTAATATACTAAAGAAATAAAACAAGAGATAAGAGACAAGAGAAGAAGAGAAATTGTAATATTTTTTCATCAATTCTATTTCCATACATCGTACAATTTATAGATACATGATAGAAGATAAAAGGACATCAAGTTAATAGTCCACATACAAAGTAATGTCCACATACATTTTGTCTTTT
The DNA here is from genome assembly GCA_022839385.1 of Asparagus kiusianus. Classification (NCBI taxonomy): domain Eukaryota; kingdom Viridiplantae; phylum Streptophyta; class Magnoliopsida; order Asparagales; family Asparagaceae; genus Asparagus; species Asparagus kiusianus. Next base: position 128,730 of record BQKN01061919.1, read on the forward strand.
AGATTTTAACAAAATATCTTTTAGATTTTAACACACCTCTTGGACATTACTTCGAGATGTCAATGCCTTGTTAAAAATCTTGCTAGAAAAATCCAGTGGGAGAAAAACTAGTCGAGGAAAAGAGTACACGACATAAGTAGATTCTTGTGTTGCATTAGTTGCCTCATTAAAACCCTTTAGCAAAGAAAACGCTATGTGACAAAATTTAGCAAAGGGAAAAAGAGTACAACTATAGTCCTTCAAGGCACAATCTTCGGGATAGCATTAAAAATTCACTCCCCCTGATGATGACAATCTTCTGAGTCTATGCTAAGAAAAACCCAGTGGGACAAAACTTAGCGAAAAGGGGCAAAATATGATAATAGACATTCAGGGCTCAATCTTCAGGATTGTTCTTTAAGAATTTGCTCCCCCTGAAGACGATGGTCTTCCAAGTCTATGCATACCAATATTGTGAACATATTTCTCATAAGTTGATGTAGGCAGAGATTTAGTGAACAAATCTGCAAGATTGTCACTTAAGCGAACTTTTTCGATGGTGATTTCGCCATTCTTTTGGAGCTCATGTGGATAAAAGAATTTTGGCACAATATGTTTTGTCATGGTTCCTTTTACATATCCACTGCTCATTTGTGCAACATAAGCTGCATTGTCCTCATAAATGACAGTGGGGGGAATATCATCTTTCGTTAGACCACACGAGCCACAAATATGTCGTATCAATGATCTTAATCATAAACATTCTCATGAGGCCTCATATAAAGCGATAATCTCTGAGTGGTTAGAAGAAGTAGTCACCATGGTCTGCTTAACAGACCTCTAAGAAATGATATTACCACTACAGAGAAAAACATAACCAGTCTGGGATCTGGCGTTATGGGATCAGACATGTAGCCAACGTCCTAATAGCACACCAATGTTATATCTTGGTTTCTTTTAAAAAATAGTCCAAGATCTATTTGTTAGACCCTAGAGGGGGTGATTACGGTCTTATGCTAATCTAATCCGATTAAATGCTAATTAAAACTAATTAACAAATTATCCTAGCAAGTATGAAATACAAAAAGATATATGAGCTAGGATAAGCAATATGAACTAAGGGATATATCCTAGCAATGAGATATGCTATGAGATATATGCAAGGATATACAAAACACACAAGGGTAAGCAAACTAACTAGATAGTAGACAATATAAACAATGAACAATATACAAAGGCGATATAAGATATGAACAAAAAAATAAGTGCGTCAATGCATAAAACAAATGATATGATTACGGAGTTCGGTCTAACCACTTGACCTACGTCTCCGCTCCTCACCTCGAGGAGATCTTACTATCACAACCGGGTTTTCTACGTTCACCCGAATAACGTTTACACCACACAATATGGTTTTCTAGTTTACCGAAAACTCTACAACCCACACACTCTTGCAATCCCACTCTACACCCTCTCAAGTGTTGAACTAGACGTGTCTCCCTCAAGTGCTAGGTTACAACCTCTCCCTAGGTTCGTCAACCGACGCCACTCCTCTTAGGACGATCCCCGACTCTCGCCACACACTTCTCTCGGTGTACAAGTGTATTACAAAGTGATTTTCACAATAAGGCACAATACAAAGTGTTTGTTCTCTATGATGGATGAGAACGAATTATAAGCTCACTCTCTAAGTTACACAATCCTACAACCCAATTATACTATGAATGTAAATACAATAAGCTCAATGGTTGTGTATGTGTAAACAAAGAGAAAATAAAATCAACTAAACTCAATATGAACACTAGCTTAATAAAATGACAATCAAACAATATAAAATATAAAGCTAGATTGAGTTTAGAAAACTTCTCAATAGATCAAGAGTGGAAGAAGAAGAGTTGGATGCTCAAACACCAAATAGATGATCTCCTCAAGCTCTTGTGGAATTGATTCACAAAACCGAAACACTAAAATACTTAAAAGCTTATAAACACACTTTACAAACTTAAACAGAACCTTAAACCCTTGTTTAAACCTTTCTTAAACTTTTTTAAAACTTCTTAGATGAATTAAAGAACTAAGGTATAAGGGGGTATTTATAGAAACCCCAAAGCCAAGAGAAAGCCAAGAAAAGACAAAAAAACCAACTCAGCAATGGCTCTGAAAACTAGCCGTTAGAACTGATATGATAGTGCGGCGGTCGATCGCGATGGTCGACCGCGAGCAACAAAAAACAAACTATGGCTCTGGACAAGCGACGATCGACCATGGCGGTCGACCTCGAAAGTCTCTGGACTTGCTACGGTCAACCGCCACGGTCGACCACGAGCCAACAAGACAAACATTGAGTTCTGAACTCATGGCGGTCGACCGTGGCGATCGACCGTGGCGGTCGACCGTGAACTGATACTACAGAAAACAGGTTTTAAAAGCAGATTTTTGAGACTTTGAAAATATGTTAAAAATAACAAATAAAGTACAAAAATAATAAAACTTTGGGAAATGTATATAAACATGTAAATGAACATATTACAAAAAGAATTTTCCAAATCGCATTTCCCATTTGTAAAAAATCATCATTTTGCATAATAGTCTAAAACATGAAAATGTAAACATATGAGTTTTGACAATTTAGCTTAACCATGTTTTGAAACAATATAAAATGATTTTGTAGACTTAATAAAAGATGTATATAATGATTGTTAAGTCTATAAACTAAGAATATAATATTTTCACAAATACATTAGAAAAATGAAACATAGAAGTATGTATATGAAAATATATTTGTTTCATATCTAAGTAGCTAAACCAAATCACAAAAATAAATATGAAATATAAACATGAAAACCCAAAATCATGCATGCATATATAACTATATATACATAGAAACCAAATACGTGTGTGTATATGATATTGAGTTTAAGGTACTTAACACACATAATATAAAACCTAAACTAGATTACCCAAGCCGATCTTGATCTTCAATAAGCTTGACTTGGTACACTATGCGGATGAAGCTGAACTTGGATCTTAAACTTGAATTGCATAAGCTTCACCCACGATTCCTCCAACCTACATTTGATATGATCATTATGGCGCAATCCATCCAACCTCCAACATGTTGTTTGCCTAGAATAAATACAAAACACAAATACTAGACAAACAACATTAGATATAAATTATTTATAAAACATCATCAAAACAAGAAGGCCAACAATCTCCCCTTTTTTATGATGACAAACAATTTACAAAAAGATATATGCATGAATGAAGATGAATATATAAATTATAATTCACATGCATATAAACTAGGAAATGTATACTCACAATATTTCTCCCCCTTTGACAACATCAAAAAGGGAAAAACAAAAGAATGGAGAGAGCGAAATCTCTCCCTACCAATAAGCATAGGTGAGTATAAAACTAGTATAGGGATTGCTCCCCCTATCAAAATGTTATATAGAATATATGCAAGAAAAGATAATGGCAAATATGTGAGCAAGCATAAATAAAAGATATGCTCAATATAACTCACATACAAACAAGACAATGAGAACACATATTGATATGTCATTATGAAATAATGTCTCATTACTCAAACCCATGTATAAATAAATTTATAAAAACAAAGGAATGAGGAAAACATGAAAACCATGAAAAAAGTTTTCAAATGAAAACAAATCACTCAAATGAAATCATAAATCAAGATTTGAGTCCAAAAACAATGTTTGATCAAAGAAGAAAATTTTCTTTGCATAACTTGATCAAGCCACTCATAGAATACATTATAAGGTACGAATAGATGATCCATGAGCACAAACATATAAATATCATTATATAAGTGAAATATAATGAATTCAAAGAAGCAAATCAAAACACAATTCTTGATAAAATGCAAGAGAGGCAACTAATAATCAAGCTCTTGAGTTTGTTTTAACCCATATAAACATTTTTGCACCCGGTAAACATAATTTGGGAATAAACACCCAATAAACCCCGAGGGTTACATAAATATAAACCTCTCATCAAAATTAATACTCATGAAAAGAAAAGAATTAGATCAATTTAAAAATTGTTTTCATATCCAAAAAGATTTTAAAGCATAATTTTCAAAACCAAGAAAAGGTAAATAAAAACATTAAAATTCTTGGTATAAAAAAATCATTTTGGCACCCAAGCATTTTTAGTGCCGAATTGTTTAGGGACATGACCCTTATCGATAAAGCTCAAAGATCTAGGGTTATGAACCCTCTTGGGCGCATGTGGTGCACAAATGTGGTCAAAACAAAAATTGTATAAATGACCTTTACGATTGTAATTTGTGCAATGAAAAGGTTGAAACAATTTACGTTGACCAAATGGTTATGCACGAGAAACATTAGAAATATTTGCAAACATGGATGGTCTTTTAAAATTATTTTGCAAATGCAAAACTCTCTTTAAATCAAAACAAAATTTGGCCAAATGACCAAATCGACCAGAAAAATTACATTTATACACATGGGCATGTTTATGATGATCTATATGAGCATGTGCATGTGCATGTGATGAAGAAACTTTATGAGATGCACAAGAAACATTAGTCTTGAAGGATTTATGTGCATCATAGCAAAACTTAGCTAAATGGCTTTTATGACCGCAAATAGAACACTTATAAGTTTTACTGTATAAGTGTGCAAAGTGTACGGGTTTAGAAGGTATAGTATGATACTTTGCACCCAAGTCCATAAGTTTCTTATTATCTACAATGCATGTTTTAAGGATTGAATCTAAAGATGATATGCATTCTTTAACATGATCCAACTCATTGTTAGGCATACAAGCATTGGAAATAGAAGTAGATGAAACTTGATCATATTTAAATGAATTAAACTCATTTCTAATTATTGCTACTTCTATCATGGCATTATTATTAGCATGAGTTAAACTAGCAATAGATGTAACAACCGTAAATTTTTTATACGTATTTAAACAATTTTTCTAGTATTTAAAATATTATATTATATTTTATTAATATTTTTTCCTAATTTCTGGAATTTTCTAAGTTTTTGAAATAAATAAATAATAAAAATATATAGTCTTGCAATTATTAGTTCTGCTAAATATTAATTTATGGTTTAGTGATTTTTATATATAATCATTGGTGACTAATATTATTAATGACCTTGTTATATTTGATGTAAACCTGAGCATAGTACAGTAGTATATAAATATTAATAAAAGATTTTTGGTTGTTAATTAATTATTAATATAATTCAGAATATTATATGATTTTTTTTCGAATTTTTCCATCTCTTATTTTTCTTCCATTTTAATTATTTCCTAATCCCTCCCAAATTAATTACTAATCAGCTTTTAAACTCTTTCCTTTTAAAAAAAAATCCCGAAATTTTCTCTCACGTGATTCTCTCTCTCTCTCCAATAATACATTTCTCTCACCCTCTCACAATTGGACAACACACCATCTCCTCTCTCTCCTCCATCTTCTCTCTCGTTCTCTCTCAATCACAAAAAACCCAACCATCAACCTCACCCACGCCCGACCTCAGCCTCACCGCCGCCTTCGACCGCGCCGCCGCCAACCTCCGCCTCTGGCCGCCTCCATCACCAAACGCCGCCTCTCCTAGCACCCACCCGAGCACCCACGCCGCAACCACCGCCTCCTTGCCCTACAGACCTCCTCCACCGCTGCCCTCCATCTCGAGTTCGCCCAGCCGCCCACCTCTCCCCTCGTCGCCGACGAACTCCTCTGCCGCCCCGCCTCCAGCAGCCGTCAACCACCAGCGCCATTTTCCTCTCCTCCTCAGATCTGACAACGTGCGTTGCAGTCAGCCCCGACCTGAGTTCACTGCAGTCCGACGCCGAGCTCTTCCCCGATAGCTCCCGTCGCCGTCCCAGTCCCACGACAGTACCCCCTCAGCCACGTTCAGCCATCATCATCCTCATCTCAGTTCTAGCCTCCGCCTCTTCTCTCTGAGCTCCGACCAGCCGCTGTCCGTGTTGAGATTCCGCCATCCGGCAGCCCCTGTAGCCTCCCCACGCTAGATCCGATCCACGTCGTCAGTATCGATTCGTTCGACGTACCGAGGCAAGATCCCTCTTGCTCAAATTTGAATTCTATACCTATTATAAATTATTTACATAGTATATTTGTGACGTATTTATCTGCGTGGGTTGTTGCTGAAGAATATTGATCTGAATAATTGATATATGATAAATAGTGTTTTTGGAATAATTATAATAAGTTAAAAGAATTTAATTTGATAATGGATTTATTTTAGAGAATTTATAATATTTAAAAAGAATTTGTTTCGAGGAAAAAGAATTATTTTAGAATATTATTTTAAAATGACCAGTGAGGTGTTAAAATTAGAACTTACGTAATTTTATTGAAAAAGGAATAAATTAAAGGTAAATTATAAAATAGGAAAATATTATTTTCATGCAGAAAAAGAATAGCATGGTTAGGAAAAATATTGGTTGGACAGTGCCTGAATCGAACCGACTTGACGTGTCGACACGCGTGAGTCAACACGAAAGACGGAGTGTGACGACCGATCTTTGAGTCGACGCCGTAAGTCAACTCGAAGGGCGGTGAGACCCGGCCCGACAAATCGTAGGATTTTATTGGGAGTAATGTCGACATTTCATGTGTATGATAACTACTAATTGTGATCCCTCTTATACTATTCATGTATAACGTATTGTTCGTAGTCTCTAATCATGTTTTATAATCTTTATTTTATTAGTCTTAATTACTTGTTGTTCATGCTGTGATTGAGAACCTTAGTAGTTCATGTCCTTAGTGGCATGGCGTGTCGTGTACAAGACCTAGATACCTGTGTTTTGTTGACTTAGAAAAACAATGAGTGTTGGGATGGAAATTCTTGGTTCAGGTGATATCGTGATTGTGTATCGTGGTTATTGATTATTTTCCAGGCTCGTACCAGTAGATCGTTTCACTCTGGGGTGGGTCTGAGGAGCAATGATGTCATGATTGTATATCATGGTTGTTGGTTATTTTCCAGGCTCGCACCAGTGGATCGTTTCACTCTGGGGTGGGTCTGAGGAGCAGTGATGTCGTGATTGTATATCGTGGTTGTTGGTTATTTTCCAGGCTCGCACCAGTGGATCGTTTCACTCTGGGGTGGGTCTGAGGAGTTGGGATATTTCTGATTTGTGATTAGTCAGTTACCCGAGGATATGAACGTTGACTCTGTGTGAGATAGGGACCAGTGAGTTGTGATAGGATGGCTAGTTATTTTCTTTTCATACATAGATCAGGATTAATATTTAATTATCTATAATTTGAGACGTATGGTATATACATGAGGGTTTCCTTGTTTGGATTATTTCGCTCGACGTACTACGTCTCAAGTTGTAGATTTTTAAGTATTAATTCCATCTATTGTATGACCTTGTTGCTTGGATGGTTTTTGATCACTACGTGCATGATCTTCTTACTTGGTTGATTTTTGGATTCTTCTGATTATTAGTATTCCAGTTGCATGCCTCTAACGTTATTACTATTATCACATGTTCTATTTTTATTTCTGTTATAGCATTGACTACACATATATTATCATTACTGTTATTGTATTTGTTCCTGCCTTGGGAGATCTTGCCGTGTGTTCCACACGCTGACGTACTCCTATTTTCTGGGTGTACGTCAGATTTAGGAGATGGACAGCCTCAGTTCGGAATCGTACAGGAACCAGAAGATTCTTAGCAGGGGTGTCTTGCAGAAGGAGTAGAAGAACCAACTGAAGTGTAGTGATTTTCTTCTGTAGTAGTAGTTGGACATTAAAACTTTTTTACCACACTTTTTTTTAGTTGATGTTGGACTTAGTATTTTAATAGTATTTTCTTTATGGACTATGTATTTCTTATTTCCTAGTTGGACTATTTTGTAATAAGGTTATGTTGGACCCATATTTTATGTCTGGGATGATTCACTATTGATGATATGTCTATTCCTTATTCTGAGTTGTCTTTATATTCTTACTATTGAGACCGGGGACCTGTGACTTCGTATTGTATTTATTTTTAGACGCTTAGCGTATTGGATTGAGAAGAAAAGAAAAAGAGAAAAAAAATGGTAGTGTATATTTCTTCTTAATCTAATACGTCGCGGGCTTGTTCACATTCCGATTCCCGTGTATTTTGGGAAGCGGGGCGTGACAGGTTTTTTTGGTGGCCCATGCAGGTCACGGTCCCGAGTCCTCACTAGTAAGAATATAGTAGACAATTTAGATACATATCATATTCATCCGTACTACTACAATTAAGTTCTTATATTATTATTTTAGACTACAATTAATTTCTTATACTATTATTTTAATAACTATGTTTTAGTTCCTATTTTCCAAATATATTATTTGATTTTAACCTTAATTTTCCTTTTGATCCTATAGGCGGTAAAAAAAATACCTCTGTGGACTTGCAAGAAATCCGCCTGTAAAGGGAAGTCGCCCAAAGCCACGCGAATTCATCCTTTATCACAACTCGCCAGACCGAGTCTGCATTCGAATCCGCCAGCAAACCCCAAGGCCGCCAATATGGCCAGATGTCTACTACCCCACATACTGAGATGGGCTTTCTCACCTCTCTCGACCCGAAGGGAGAGGGCATAGTACTCCATGACCGTCAAGCGGCCACTCACAGTACGAAGGATTGGGCAGGTGTCGAGTCAACCTGGAGATTCATAAATGCAACTCACCTCGGCTGTCTGAGTCAAGAGATGAGTCCGCCAGCATTCGGCGAGCTGTCCAAACCCACTCGAGTGCCAGGGACATGCTTTCCCACCTCTCTCGACCTGAAGAGGGAAGACACGGCACTCCAGGCCCGCCGAATAACCGCCCACAGTACAAAGTGAGAGGACAGGTGTCAAAGCAGCCTGCACCCTCATAAATGCGACTCACCTCAGTTGTCCAAGCAGAGGGCAAGAGTCGCCGGTGCTCGGCGGTTGGTCAGATTCACTCGAGTATCCGATAACCGTTGTCACTCATGCGAGGAGGGGCCTTCCCACTCCTACGTAACGTGATGCAAAAGTACAGCTCTTCGAATGACCGCTCGTGGTACGAGTGAACAGCAGGATATCTCCGAACAATGTGTGGTCACATCCCATGATTCAAGGAGCAGTCAAGCTGTCTCTCTCCCATTTAAGAGCTTCTTTCAGCAACCTTAGGGGGGATCGATTGATCAAGGGAGGTCGAGAAAAACTCTGAGAAAAAGAAGCAATCGAGACCGAGCTCTTTGCATAATCCTTGCATTGCAGCACTATTTCCTGGTTCCGGGCCCCGATCGCCGATGAACTAGGAGATCCGAACTCTATTGACCCGAGCTTCTACTGTGTACTGAAGCTCCCCAGCGACCTCGGTCGGATCGTCCAAGGGAAGCAGGCTCGACACGAGCATCGAGCGAAGCATCCTGTAGCCACCAAAAGTCCCCACATTAAACAAAGAGGGCATTCCCTCTGCTTCTATTGTAAATATTTGATTATTAGTTTGTAATAAGCCTTCTTATCAATTCAAACGAAGTTCCCTATTTTCGGGAAATCAAATTTACACCCTACAGAAGATGGCGACCACAGTGGGAGAAGCTGTTTCTTCAAACGAAATGGTGGTGGCTCAGTTCGACAAAGTCGCTGTTGGGACGACTATGGAGTCCCTAGAGATCGAGTTCGACCAAGCAAAGTACGAAGAGTACTTGTCTTCTTCCTCCTCCGGTGGCGATGCGTCCCGCAAGCGCCACGGAGTCGTGCGCCGAGGCCGACCACTAACGGCTAAAGCCTCCGCACCCGAGGGTTCCAACCGGGTCTCGGCAGGGGAACCCGCTCCCTCAGAATCGATCAAGGCCAAGCCCGAGATCAAAAGCAAGGGACAAGGATCTGCTAGATGGGTCGCCAAACGGTCCCCGCAGACATTTGCCCCGGAGGGAACACCGATTCATTTCGGCACAGACTATACTGCCACAGCCCGCGCAGATGCTCTCTCCGCCAGAAGAGCTAGCCAATAGCGACGACAGACGCTTGTCGGGCAGGAAGCCCAAACCTCCGCTTCACGCAATGGCCTGAATTACCATACAGGCCCGAGAAGCGTTAGACGAGAGGGCAACTTGCCCGACATCGGGAGGCCCTCCAAATCAGGAGCGCCAACCAAGAAGGACGGGGCCACCCGCTCAGGTGGACTTCGCTTCTCAGGTCACATCCCTGACGCGAATAAACCACCCCGAGCAAGCGAGCCTACCAAAATAGGCGAATCCCCGATGGCTAGCGAGCCTCGCCATGACCCTTTGGCGGATAAACGCAAAGGCAAGGAAGTAGACGACACCTCGCGAACCCGCTCGTTCAAACGAAGGGTTGAAACTCGCCTACGCGCTGGAGTTCGCCCGAACGCGAAGACTCGCCCGTCAAGGCGAGATCGCCTAACTCCAGCACTACAGCGTTCCACCCAGCGTGCACCAGAGAGTACATCCAAAGATCTCTCGTGTACTCACCCAAGCGATCGTTCCGATGCTGGGGGTTGTCACCAACTACCCGCAGAAGATCTCTGAGAATACTTAACTCGTAAACGCACCATCCATGAGGTGAGTCCTCAGTGTCATTGCGAAAGGCTCATCCACACGGTACTCGCTGACTGCCAATGCATAGGAATGGTGAAGCCTTCGGTGTTTGAGAGACTTTCTCAACAACCTTCTCGACTGAGACCCTCCCGTCAAAAGCGTCGTCACCAAAAGGACGCGCTGCCGACGACCTAGAACTCCCGTCCGCTATAATCAACATGACGGACAAGGGTAAGGTGGTACTTTCCGACTATCCGGACTCGGACTCCGTCCTAAGGCCTAACCCTCGGTTCGCCCGACACCGGCAAGAGGGCATATACCAGCATATCCATAGTCGCAGAGGGGCAAGCATCGGGTTTGATTACTCCACCTTAGCCCCTCCCTCCTACGGCAAAGACGAGGTTCACTCGGCAGCGGCCACGTCTCAAACCTCGCACTCAAGTCAGGACGCGATGGCAAGGGTGCACATGACTGAACTCACCCATGACCAGACGGTCACCCAGAAGCTCTAAGAGCAACAGGAGACCATAGATTCCGTAAGGGAGATGATGGAACAACTTCTGAACAAAAAGAAGAAGAAGAAGAGAACCCAACGTCCCTTACCCCGGCGAACAGGAGATAAAGAGTGGGTATCTCCTCATCGTCCAGCGGCTGAGATGGAAGATAATAGTAATCCACAATCCGATTACTCTTCCAAGACGTCGCTGGGAACGTCGCATACAGGGGGTAGCACCCGCGACAAAAGGCTCGACGAGTTCCAAAACCAACTCAACGCACTCAAGCTTCAGCAGAACATGAGGGGGTGGTCCGACCCTACCCTATCGAATGGGATACGGTCCCCTACCTGGCGAAGTTCAAGCCAATTAGCTTGGTGCAGTTTGACTGCAAGGGCTCGCCCTCGCAACATATTTACTACTTCATAGCGCAGACCGGATTCCTCACGGGGAACGACGCCATTCTCACTTGGCTGTTCATAGGCACCCTCAATGGGGTAGCCTTTGAATGGTTCCGCAAACTAGAACCTGGCTCTATTAAGTCGTGGGCCGATCTTGAAAGGCTCTTCCTCGCCCGCTTCTTCGATGACGATACCGAGGTGTCAATGGCCACCCTCCTCGCCGAAAAGCAACGAAAGTCGGAGTCAGTCAACGACTTTGTGAAGAGGTTCCACAACCGATCCGTCCACTGTCGGGACCAAGTTTCTGAATCCATGCTAATCGAGATGTGTCGTAATAATCTCTCGATCCACATCCTATCCAAAGTGGGCGTGGTAGAAACCTGGACATGGAAAGAGCTTGTTCGTCAAGGAGAGCAAGTAAAAAACATGATCAAAAGGCTCGAGGCCGAAGAGCCGCAGCCTAAGAAAGGAGTTGCAGAACCAGCCGTGCCAAAGAATCCCCCTTGGTCTAGAGGAAAAAAGATCATGACCGTTGACTCTGCCCCTGCGCCGAAGGCTGCTCAGAGGTCGAAGCCTAGACAATTTGAGCAACGCCCTCTGCGGCAATATGACTTCAAAGAGGATTAGGTGGTGGCGACATTCGACACTCTGCTCAAGAGTGGACGAATTAAATTGCCAGAAGCCGCGAAACCTGAGGAGGTGGACAAAACCAATGATCCGAGTTATTGTGCCTACCACAGATTCTTAGGCCACCACACGACCAAGTGTTACGTCCTCAAGGATAAGCTCCAAGCCCTCTACGACGCGGGGGTCCTAAAGAAGGAGAAGGTCCAAAAGTAGGTGACCACGAACATGATCACCTTGAGCTTTGGAACAAATCTCCCAGAGGTCCAAGCTCCTGCGGGAATAATTCCTATTCCCAAGGCCGTCTTGAAGATCACCAACGACGACCCTCACAACCAGTGTGAGAAAGGCGTAGCTCCTCAGGTTCTGCCGTCGGGGCAGGTGATGTGGGTCCATCCGGACCTCGTCAACGACGAACAATAGACTACAAAGCCCTCGAAAGGGACTAAGGGAAAACATTGCAACGTCATCTCTGCCATCCCAGATGGAGATAATGCAGCAATAGCCGCCCTGACCGATTCCGAGGAGGACACCAACGTCTTCGCCACGAGAGCGGGGAAGGAATTCGCGAAGGAATATCCCATGAGGGCGGAGAACCTGGCGGGACCTCCTGTGAGGCCGGCCACGACAACCCCTCCCAATCCGGATGGACCAAGCTCAAGCCGCCAACCTTTCCGGTTCAACGTGCTCGCGCAACTGAAAAGCATCCCTGTGCGAATTACCATGTACGACCTCCTCCGGTTATCCAGGTCTACACGGGAGGCCCTGCAAGAGGCATTGGCCGACTCAGAGGTGTTCTCCACTCATTTCTCGAAGGAGACAGAGACAGAAGAAGAATGTGTGGTTTGTTGCTAAGTCTCCGAGAGACGAGTCCCATGCATCACTTTCACTCCCGAGGACATGCTCATCAAGAGCACGTCTCATGATCGACCGTTGTACTTCACGGGATATGTCGGGTCGGCGAAAGTGGATCGGATCCAAGTCGACCTGGGTTCTGCGCTAAGCATCATGCCCCTGAAGTTGATCAAACACCTAGGGATACCGCCAAAACGTCTGTCCTCAACCACCACAACCATCTTTGGCTTTAACGCCACGGGGACACGGCCGTTGGGCAAGATCCGCCTAAAATGTCGAATAGGCGACATGAAGACGGAGGTGACCTGCTACGTCATCGATGTCGAGCCTTCCTACAACGTGCTCTTAGGACGCTCATGGATCCATGGCAACCGAATAGTCCCATCCACCCTTCACCAATGTCTGAAGTATGTGGACGATTACGAGCGAGTAAAGACGGTAGTGGCCGATAAGCAGCCTTTTAAAGGCATCGAAAACTACTTCACGGATTCTCTACTGTATCAAGACCCCGACGAGCCACCAGCAGAGGAGCTAGAGAGTGGCAACGAGGCAGACAGCGAGCCTGAGTACGGCGACAGTCTAATCCTGAACGACTTTGAGTCAATTGTAATCGGTTACGAGAGTCACAATGTAACCAATGTTGTTTAGGCAGAGGAAATTATCATGAATGAGAAATCCGACTTTGCTTATTTGTCGTCTTGCTCCACATCCGAGGATGATGCGCCCAACGACCTATGGTCAGAACTCTATAGTGATCCTTCCCTGCACTTGCCAGTATGCTCGTCATATGTCGCCAAAGCACAGCCGATCAAGTCATCACAAGCTGTGTTCGTCGTGCCAGCCCGGAATAATTATCGAAAAGATATTATCTTCGGTCGAATTGATCATCCCCTGCGCACGCTATGGACGAGTCTGAAGACGAAGACCCAGCGCCCCAGTTTTCACAGTACAGTCGAATTGCGAAATGCATGATGAGTGACATGGGGTATGACCTCACTCGTTTAGAGGGCCTGAATTACGGCCGGGGACGCAAGACGGTCATCCGACCTGCTTACGTACCTAAGGGGAAACCCTCAAATTACTTCAACAGGACTAGGAGAGGCTTAGGCTACTCCTCCTCCTCGTCGGATTTGTGTTTATACGTCAACAAAGATTCCGACTATGCATGTTCAGGGGATCAATCGTCAGCAACCTCGGCATGGGACTCGGATGTCAGCGTAAGGGATCTGTTCGATAACCTCACAGTCAACATGGCTGCAATGAATCCCGCCGAAATGACGGCGGATGAACAACTTCCACTCTATGACGAGACATGGGATCGCCATGTTAATGCCCAGTGGAACAATCGCTTTGAGCAACGTGAACCGCCGACTGAGGACGAGGTCCTCCAAGTGAACATGGGTAGTGAGGCGAATCCCAAGCCCATATTCATCAGTGGCAGTTTGCCTCCCCAGGAGAAAGAAGATCTCATTGCCCTCATACGGGAATATATTGACGTCTTCGCATGGAATTATGAGGACATGCCCGGCCTGGATCCGCGGGTCGCTACGCATCACCTTAACATCGGCTCAGATGCCAAACCAGTCAAGCAACAGCAGAGGCGGTTTTACCCTCAGATCATGGAGGCAATAGAGGCCGAAGTGAAGAAACTGATTGAATCCGGTTTCATCAGGGAAGAATAACACCCCGACTGGGTGGCAAATATTGTTCCGGTCTTGAAGAAAAATGGTAAGATCCGCATCTGCATCGACTTTAGGGACCTCAACGCTACGTGCCCCAAAGACGAATTTCCCCTGCCCATTACGGATGTCATCATTGACAACACGTGCGGATTCGAGAGGATGTCCTTCATGGACGGTTTCTCGGTGTACAATCAAATTAAAATACACCCCGAGGATGAGAAACACACTTCATTCAGAACTCCTATGGGGGTGTACTGCTACACCGTTATGCCCTTCGGACTCAAAAACGCCGGCGCAACCTATCAACACGCCATGAGTATGATCTTTCGAGATCATCTACGGAAGACGGTCGAATGCTATGTGGACGATCTGGTCGTGAAGAGTCGCCGTAAGGAGGACCACCTCTAAGACTTGAGGGCGATGTTCGAACTTATGAGGACTCATCAACTCAAGATGAATCCTACTAAGTCATTCTTAGGGATGTGTAGCGGCAAGTTCCTCGGGTTCGTCGTCACGACGAGAGGAATCTGGATCGACCCAGACAAGGTGCGAGCTATTTAAGAGCTTCAACCGCCCCGAAATCTTAAAGAGTTAAGAGGCCTTCAAGGACGATTGGCTTACATCCGAAGGTTCATCTTAAATCTTTCGGGCAAATGTCAACCCTTCTCCAAGTTAATAAAGAAAGGTACTTCCTTCGTGTGGGACGAGCCGTGCCAAAAGGCCTTTGAGGAAATCAAGGCTTATCTCTCGAACCCGCCTGTCCTTGCGGCGCCAGTCTCAGGGAGGCCATTCCTCATATATATACGAGCTATGGAACATTCTCTAGGCGCCCTTTTGGCACAAAACGACGATACGGGCCACGAGCAAGGCATCTATTACTTGAGCAGAACCTTGCAAGGCGCCGAACAGCGGTATCCTATGATCCAAAAAGAGTGCTTGGCCTTAGTGTTCGCCATCCAAAAGATGCGACACTACCTGGTTGGCCAAACAATCCATGTCATCTCCCGGATGAACCCCATCTGGGTCTTCATGACACAACCTGCAACGCTGAATTGGCGTCTAGCCAGGTGGGCGCTTCTACTCTCTTAATATGACATCCACTTCATGCCCCAAAAATCAGTCAAGGGACAGGCCATCTGCGATCTCATGGCTAGTGACCCGCTGGGGGCGAAGACCGACCTATTTGAAGATCTGCCAGATGAACCCCCCCGAAGCCAATGTGACCTCATCACCGGAGGGGGTGGCAGATGTTCTTCGACGGCGCGTCTCGTGCAGGCATAAGCGGCTCTATTGTTGCGGGAGTGGGGGTGGTCCTCACCTCCCCGCATGGTCACGTGTTTCCCCGAGCCTTTTCTTTAACAGAACCATGCACCAATAACGTGGCTGAATACAACGCGTTGCTCATAGGGCTTGAGTTGGTCAGAGAGTTAGGGATAAAGCATCTGGAAGCTTATGGAGACTCACAACTCATCGTTAAGCAAATGACTAGCGAATATGAAGTCAGGAACGACGATCTCATCCCGCTCCACAAAGCGGCTATCAAACTAGTGGGGTCATTCGACAGTTTTCGCATTGAGCATGTGCTCCGTTCCGGAAACACACATGCGGACTCCCTTGCATCCTTGGCAGCTAATTTGGCCCAGCCCTTAGGAACGACCCAACGGGTCACAGTCGCCAGCCGAAGACTCTTTCGACTAAAAGACGTCCTAGAGGCGAATGCCACCCATCAAACCCCGGATCAGCCCAATCAGGAGGATTAGCGTCTCCCGATCATCGATTACATTCTGTACGGCATATTGCCCGAAGACGCAAAGGAGCGAGAGTCTATCCGACGACGTGCCTCGAGGTTCTACTATGATTCGACCACCAAGACGCTATATCAGAGGTCATACGACAGCCTGTTGCTTCGATGTATTTTAAAGGCAGAGGCACAAGAGGCCCTACGCGAAGCCCATGACGGCACTTGTGGAGCTCATCAGCCGGGACCTAAGCTTTGGGATCGCCTGCGGAGGATAGGCTACTTTTGGCCTGGAATGGTTAGCGACGTGGTCGCTTATGCGAAGCGCTGCTACGAATGCCAAATCCACGCCAACTATATACACCAACCTCCTGAAGGTCTGCACCCGACGAGAGCGCCGTGGCCCTTTGAAGCATGGGGGATGGACATAGTCAAACCAATATCCCCGCCATCGGCGAAAGGCCATCGCTTCATCCTTGCGATCACCGACTACTTCTCTAAGTGGGCCGAAGCCGTCCCCTTAAGAGAAGTCAAGACCAATGACGTGATCAAATTCATCAAACACCATGTCATATACCTATACGGCGTACCCCGACGTATCATTCATGACAACGGCACGCAGTTCGTCAGCCACGCGTTCACCAGGTTTTGCGATAAGTTCCGAATACAAAACCTATCATCCACGGCCTACAACCCTTCGGCGAATGGTTTGGCCGAGGCCTTCAACAAAACTATCATCAAGATTTTGACCAAGCTAACTTCCACTAGAAAACGCGATTGGAATGAAAAGCTAGGCAAAAGCTTATGGACGTATCGCACAACGGTTCGCACACCGACTGGCAATACGCCTTATTCATTGGTATACGGTTGTGAAGCCGTGTTGCCTTTAGAGATTCAGATCCCATCCCTCCGAGTCGCCCTAGCAGCGGGGATGACGGTGGAAGATAATCACCAATGACGACTCGTGGAGCTCGAAGCGTTGGACGACAAGCGACTAGAAGCTCAACAGCATATTGAGTTCTATCAAGCCCGAATGGCCAAGGCTTTTGACAAGAAAGTCAAACGCCGAGCCTTCAAGGAGGGAGAACTGGTACTGGCCGTTCGTCGACCGATGATCCTCACCTCTAAGAAGAAGGGCAAATTTTAGCCTAAATGGGAAGGATCATTCGTGATAGAGACAATCTATTCGAATGGAGCTTATCGCCTTGTCAAGCCGAATGGCGATAAAATCATGATGCCCATCAACGGCAAATATCTGAAGAAGTACTACCCTTAGTTCTTCTTCCCAAACTCCCACGAGTGCATAAGTCTAAACTGGTCCTCACGTCTATACGAGGTTAAATTGTCCCTACTTCCATCGCGCTGGTGAAAGACACCATGCTTATTCCGCCACGATGATAACAGACCGCTGGCGGAAGTTAGTTCGCCAATCTTCCCCACTAAGATGGCAAATCCACTAAGGTCGTTCATATCACGGCAGACGCAGAAGTGCTCAAATCGCAACAAACCCCCGCTATTGGGTTAATCCTCAACCTCCAGCCAGGATCAGCTCGTCAATCCTCCTCGATAAGATGGCGAGTTCTCCAGAGTCGCTCACATCGCGGCGAACTGTTCGGCTATGTCAGCTATCACCTCTAACCGAATCAGCTTATCAATCTCACTCAATGAGATGATAAGGCCTCATAGTCGCTCCGATCGTGACAAAACTTCATCAGGTTAATGATTACCTCCGATGATTGGCGCCGCCATTTCTAAGAATGGCACAGCCTAAGTAATAACCTACCATGTGACGTGTTATTACTTCGGTCGATAGTCACACTCCTACATCCCTTCACTACTCGGCCTATTCCAGATACCCTAATATCCCCTACGGGTAACTGATGGGTAGCAGCTTACCGCGCGATGGCTCCTACAACGATCGATCGTCATATTCCTACATCCCTAAACGACTCGATTATCACCTGTGTTGTCGCCCTCACGGACGATGACAATTATCAAAGGTGGCCCGACGGGCGTCACGCCTGACAGTTCCTTCAAGCGGCTACCCACCGGCTGGCGAGTCGAAGTTCGGGGGCATCGGTTAATCGCATGCACGATCAACCATTACTGGTTTTGGGCCAAGTGTTATCCCTTGATCCCACTTGATTCGCAACGCAAAAGACAGGTCCGACCTGACCCCACGTCGCAGACCGCCAAAAGCAGAGAAAAGGCCAAATGGCCAAGTCCAAGGCATGAGCAGCCCTACCCAAATGCTAAATAGCGCAGGCAGGCTCAACTTAAAAACAAAATGAGCCAAGCATGTATCCACACCAGAGAATAAAAGAGAAAAGGAAATGGTGCATGAAAAACAGAGAATAAACAAAGCAAAGAGCCACTACGGGCCAAAATTACATACATAAAGTTTAAGGTTATGATGCAACCCGCATCAACCGAATTACAAAAAGGGAACTTAAACAGCGTGAGCGTTACAGGAACTTCAGCAAGCTAAAAGTAGCGATCTTAGCCTTGACCGCCGCAAGATCCGCCTCACGCTAGATCCTCACCCTCTCCTTTTTCTCCTGCTGCAGCTTGGCGAAGGCCACCTCGCCGTCTTCTTCCTCCTGGCGAAGAAGTTAGAGCACCCTGTCCACCGCTCCGGCAGCCTGGCTGAGCCTCATCGCCTCACGCTCATGCTCCCGCAGCCTTGCCTCGCCACGGAGAGAGCCGGCGTCCTCAAAGAAGGCGGCGTCCAAGTAGGCATCCATCCAGTCCAGTACCGCTTGGTGCTGCTTGTGCAGACGCTTAAGCTCGGCCTCCTTCGCTCGAATCCGCTTCGCCCGCTCTTCACGCTTGAGCAGGAGGCGCAGCGAGAGGGGCGGTGGCATGTCAGAAGGATCGTCGTATGCTAACTCCTCGAGGCGGTACATCCACCCCTCCACGCGAGCAAGTTCCTGCTCACACCGCCGTATGAGCGAGATACCGCCCGCGCGACGGACCGCCCTTAAGCCCGATTCCACGAGAGAAAGAGCGTTATAATACCTCCCGTCACCCACGCCGACCGAGATGGCGATTCCCTGCACCAGACCCTCCAACCTCTGGAGGGCCTCGAACGCAGGGTGAGCCATGGGGTCCGGGGCAGAAGACCCCTGGACCGAGCTCACAGGGGAAGCAGGCGGAGCGCTGACGTCAATGACGGTGGCGGAAGAACCAACGCCCTCGGAGGTGCTATGGTCGGAATCAGAGGCCATGAAGCAGAGGAGGTTACTGCGGTGGTTTTCTCCTAGCGGATTTTTTCTTGAAAAGGTAGGAACTTGGCTGAAAGGATGGCAAGTACGGGAGATATATCCGAAGACACAACGGTCAGGATCTGTTCCCTCAAGCAATCGAACGGCCCAGGTGTCCTGCGACGCTTCAAGCTCAACGCCAATAAAGGCCATTCCTCTCAGGACCCCAAACCGACCGATCGGATGAAGCCCAAGAGGCGAAGCGTTCTGTCACTTCGCCATTAATGAGCATTAACACATCCCTAAGGCCTTAGCTGGCAAGCATTTGGGCCCGCTAGGAGACACGTGGCATGAGTTTTCGCTCGCATTTTTTGAGTCTTCAACTACGGGACAGATTCGCCGCCGCTTGAGTTCTGATTGCAGTACGAACTCGCCCTAATTCGGATCTGACCGCACGAAGTTTCGCTTACAACCTAAACTCGCCAGAGGCCAAGTTGGGTCTGCAGCGTAAACTCGCCTTCTCATAAATTCCGCTTGCAGTCTAAACTCGCCAGCGGCCAGATTTGGTCTTCAACACGAACTCGCCAACACAAGAGTTTCGCCTACGGCTTGAGTTTGCCAACAGTCGAAGTTGACCTTCAAGCGAACTCGCCATCGTTCTCGTTTCACCTTCAGCAGGAACTCACCGGCATTCTAGAGAGTGGCTCACAGTGCTAATTCGCAATCACTCGGGTTTGTCTGCAGTGTAGACTCGCCTATACCGGAGTCGAGCCTTCGACGTAAACTCGTCACCGATCGAGGAGTTTCGCCTACAATATTAAGTCGCCATCGGCTATGCAAACAAAACACCGAACGACGACATACTAAAAGGAGGCGTATGTAACAAGAAAACACGAACTTTATCAGAGGCTTCTAGACAGTACATTTGAACAAAGTTATGATTTTGCAACTGCGAAAGCCATAATATTACATTCAAGAAGCAAAACATGTGCCTAGTTTTTAAGATAATACATTTTTATGGCTTCATAAACAAACAAGTCAGAAACAAAATGTCTTATCACAATCACGAGTCTGAGATCTCAGTCGAATAGGCTAAAAGAGGAAAGCTCTTCTTTTGCCACTGCCACCCTTCTCGCGTGGTCCTCCCAAGCTTTGTCTTCAGCCGCCTTCCGAATCCGGTCTTCAGAGCTCGACCTGGCGGCAGCATCTTTTTGGCGCAAGGCCAGGAGGCTTCGAGTTTCTGCCTCAGCGGTCTTACTGATCTTGACGACATCGGATTGGAGCCCCTTCAAATTCGTCTCCGCCTGTCCCAGTTCGGCTCTCAGGCGAGCTATTGTGCGATTGAGGTCAACAATTTGCTCCTCCAACGAGTGTTGTTGACCCACCCAGAAGTTGACGATGGATTCCGAGTCCGCTATTTCTTTGGAACGGACCTCCTGCTCCCAAGCTTCCTGACGCCTGATATGAACCAGGCAAGACTCCACGTCGACTTCTGGACCTTTCCGTAGCAATGTCTCTAACCTTATCATACGTGACTCCAAAAGACGGAGCGCCTGCATGCAACGTGTAGCAAACCGGTTTCCGCCCGACCGTCAAAAGTCGACCACGCGATCCAGAAGAGATTGCCTGAAACCGTCAAAGCTGCCCATGCCGAGATTGACAAGGGAAATCACCTGCCTCATGGCATTCTCAAACTCTTCGACGCGAGCATGCAAGGGCAAAGAAGCAGAGGAAGCAGGCTCTTGACCCGGAGCGAGCGCCGTAATGGGCGGAACCTCGAGACAGGGTTCGGTTCCCGGTTGAGGAACAGAGCCTGAGGCAGGGGAAGTCGCAGGACCTTCAGATTCGTCGTCAGAAATTAGGATGGGCTCGACCGCATGCTCTTCGGCAGTCGACGTCTCTTCTCGATCTGTGGAATACAACAACAACACAAGGAAGAGTCAAAAGGAGAATACAAGCTCGACCCACGCGAAAGTCGAGACGAAAAGATACCTTCGGCTGCGGCGGCCTCAGCGGTGCCCTAAGAAGACGCCTCCTTCCTTTTCTTAGAAGCAACCCTCTTTACCTTCGGTGCCATTATGGGTACGATGAAGGGAAAACTTGGGTTTCCTCTGGAGAAGACAATGAAAGAAGCTATAGCCTCTCTCAACAGAGGGTAAGGGCATTAAATACTCTAAAAAAGAAAAAAAACCCTAGACGGTTAATCGCCACTTGATGGGACCGTTCAAGGCTAAAACAGTTGAGGAGTAAGGCCGAACAAATCGGATCTTACCTGGACGGCCAGGATCCAATGGTTCCTGGACACGATCTTCAGCAACGGTCCGAACTAGGCACGATAGACTAAGAGCCCCACTGTGCCGCATTTAATGCGAAACGACGTGCCCACGTCTTCTTGGCTGACGTGCGCATAGATCAATACATGGCCCACCAAAAGCGGAGCCTACCTGACGACGAATTCGTCGCTAAGATTCCCGCGGGTCAAAACCGATTATCCCTTTGAAACTCGAGTCAGTTCCAAATTCGCCCGCGGACGAAAGCCGCCCGCGGAGTGTAGGCGTCTAAAAATGCCTATAGGTATCCACGCACAGCTCGAGGAAGAAAGAAGGTGATGAACACCACTATCTAAGTCTAAGAGGATTATCCGACGTCGATGAACACATGAAGCGAAACGGTGAACCGAATAGCCTATACACTCACCGGCCACCTCTAAGTGGCCGGTGTACTCACCAACCACCAAATCGGCGAACCAAGTGGCCAGCG
>BQKN01061919.1:151035-199287 GCA_022839385.1 Asparagus kiusianus
CCCGCACGCTCACCAGCCACCAAATCGGCGAACCAAGTGGCCAGCGTACTCACCGGCCACCACCAAGTGCTCCGCACACTCACCAGCCACCAAATCAATGAACCAAGTGGCCAGCGTGCTCACCGGCCACCACTAAGTGGTCCGTACACTCACCAGCCACCAAATCGGCGAACCAAGGGGCCAGAGTGCTCACCGACCACCACCAAGTGGCCCGCACACTTACCAGCCACCAAATCGACGAACCAAGTGGCCAGCGTGCTCACCGGCCACCACTAAGTGGCCCGTACACGCACCAGCCACCAAATCGGCGAACCAAGTGGCCAACATGTTCACCGGCCACCACCAAGTGGCCCGCACGATCACCAGCCACCAAATCAGCGAACCAAGTGGCCAGCGTGCTCACCGGCCACCACTAAGTGACCCGTACACTCACCAGCCACAAAATCGGCGAACCAAGTGGCCAGCGTGCTCACCGGCCACCACCAAGTGGCCCGCACACTCACCAACCACCAAATCGGCGAACCAAGTGGCCAGCATGTTCACCAGCCACCACCAAGTGTCCCGTACACTCACCAGCCATCAAATTGACGTACAAGTCAACGAAGCAATGAGATACATACCCGACAAAACAGATAAAGCCCCTTGCGACCGAATCGCGTCAAAGCGAATTGGTCAGACCAGTGGCTCGGTCAGGCCGAGCCACCATTTGGTGGCCCGACCAGGGCCGAGCCACGGGTGGCTGTTCGGCCAAAATGTGGTTTTTTCGGTTCTTTTATGGATTCTTTCGGGATTTTGGGTTCCAACTGCTCTGATATTGTTGTTAGACAGTTTCTAACTGAAGATAGAGAGGATCCTTCATTTTGATCTAAGAAAACCACTAACCAAGCCTATAAATAGAGGCTCGGGTGTTCATTTTTGGGAGGAGATCAAGAGGGCGAGGTGCTGTCGGTTTCTCAAGTGCATAGCTACGAATTTCAGAGAGGATTAGCAGATCTTGGCGATCTCCTGTGCATAAAGAGTGGAGTTCGAGAGATCTGATACCCGTCCCCTATTCCTCCGGATTTAAGCTTGGTCTTAAATCCCGAGAAGAGCCGTGATTTTGGTTAGTCAAAATCGCCGCTACTGTAATTACTTCCTTCGTGAAGTGAGAGCATTGATTATCCAACTTCTGCTAACCGGATCTGATCCGCGGTGGTCCACGGATATTAACGTCCCCGGCACAGGCAAAGATCTCACGCAAGCAGCGGGTGATAAACGTCCGTTGCGCTGTTTGACAAGAGTTGTAATCTTTATTTTTATTGTATAAAGGAGATCTTATAAAAAGATCAACTTTTCTTTTCATTTGAGTTTATTGTAATGACCAAAGTTGTAATAGATTCGATGACAATGAAAAAATCAACTTTTGACCCAAACAAGCTGGCGACCACAGTGGGAGCCAACAGCTTCGCTGCCGAAGCTGTCGTGCCGCAACCACGGATCCAAATCCTGGTTTATGAAGAGGTCGAGTACAAGTTCGACCAACTAAAATTCGAGGAGTATCTATCGTCGTCCTCCTCCAGATCCTCCGCCCCTCGCAAGCACAGGAAGATCAAGGGCATCGTTACCGCTGCAACCCCGCATTGTAATGCCCCTCTGGCCTCCAATGAGCCCGGATCTACAGGTCTGGACCTTTCCTCCACTAAGGAGTTAATTGCAGAAGGCACGCCAATCCTATCAAAGAGGGCACGCCAAAGACAGCGCCAACGACTTGCGCGTCGACTCGGTAAGGCTTTGGAGCCGGTTGACGGGATTCGCTACGAAGCGGATCTGAAGTCCAGAAGGTGTAAACCCCTTCAGCAGCAAATGAATAGCGTATCCTCCAAGCCAACAGCGAATGAATGGATCCAAGTCAAATGGACCTGCTCAACTCTCGAGGAGCGCATTCAGAAGCGTCATGCCTTGATTGCGCATGCACGGATCCTCGTACGAGAAGTGTAGAAGCTGAAGCAGAAAGAAGTGGTCAAGAAGCCACCAGGATCACGCCGAGTCTGGAGGCCAAAGTCCAAACCGGTATCAAAAACAACCCAAACGGTACCCAAAGGCGTTGGAGAAACCAGAAGACCAATTGGTGGCTCGGCCAAGTTCAAACCACCAAATGGTGGCTCGGCCAAAGTCAAACCACCAAATGGTGGCTCGGCCAAGTTCAAGCCACCAAATGGTGGCTCGACCAAGTTCAAGCCACCAAATGGTGGTTTGAGCAAAACTCAGATTGGTTCGGTCCAATTCATTTCTGATTCACTTCCTACAATCCCGTCTGAGTTTCCGGCGGCCCTTATTCCTGTCCCGATGAATTCTACACTCCCGGTGATGCCTCGCGACCACGGAGACTTATCCCGTTTCAAGATGAAAATGACGGATCGCCTGGGTCCCTTGCACTAGGATCGAGGCAAAGTTCTGATCAAAGAACGCTTGGGTCCGGTGACTGAACCCCGAGCAATCACTCGAGCTGGGGGTCGCACACGCCCTCGCAACAAGTCAGGGCCTTTCTATAATGGGAAAACCCCTGCAATTGATCGCCTCGGACAGCGAATTGAAGACCAAGAGCCCGTCAAAAGCTCGTGCTCCCAAAAGCGTAGCTCCAAACGCGTGACTCTTAAGAACGCCAATAAGACAGCAAGCTCTCAGAAGGAAACATGTTCGTCAGACGACGACGTTATACCTAAAAAATCATGCCAACACGCGATAGGTTACTCCGGTCTTCAGACCGATGAGTTGTACTATCAAGCTGGGGGTACGAACAGATCTCGAAAGAGAAGTACCCAAGAAACGGACTCTCATTGTCCGTGCATAAACATTATCAGGGCAATTTTATCGGCATGTAGCTGTCCCAAGGCCGCTCCGCGGAGGGTTTCGGTAATCTAGAGGATCTCTAACGGAATGGCCAAGTCCAGACCAAAGCGTCTCCGTAAAGAGCGATCGGCTGTTCAAGGTGACGAACTCTCGGAAGTCAAATAAATATGGCTGATAAGGGAAAGTCAATTCGACCTTCTAGCTCTGACCCGCTTATATCGCATCGTCTAACCCGGTTGCGATCGGGAACTATTAGACAAAGGGATTATCTGAGAATGCAGAGGGGATTATCTTCCGATGATGAAGCATCAGATGCCAACTCTGTAGTCGCTTCTGACCAAACGGTGTCTAGCCCAGGATAATCGCACGAGGAATACATGGTCAACACCGAGCAGATCGCCAAAATTCTCGAGGATACTCTAACCAAATAGAAAGAGGCATTCAAGATCGAAATGGAAATGGCTATGCTACGAATGAGGGAAGAGCATGACCAACAAATTCGAGCTCTGTCCAATCAGTTCGGTGAATCCAGCCATCGCAACAATGCTGACCAAGCAGGTAGCGATTCAGATGCGGATGAACGTCTCAATGCTGAGAACCCTCCCATTGATCAGAACACTGGGGGTGGTCCCACTGAAAACAATAATACCGGGGGTGGTCCTACCAATAATAACAACACTGGGGGTGGCCCCGTTATTCCTCTTAAGAATCGTCCAAGCACCGATACGAGCGAGGATGAGAAAATGAAAGATCTCGAAAGCAAAATCAACGCTCTGATGTCTGCTCGAGAGGTGAAAAGGATCGGTATTCTGTGTCCATATCCGAGAGAGTGGGATTCAATCCCGTATCCGGCGAAGTTCAACCAGATCAACTTCACGCCATTCGACGGAAAGGGTTCGCCTACTCAGCATTTGACCTACTTTAAGTCCCACTTGGGCATGATCTCTGGCAATGAAGCCTTGATGGTTCGGTCATTCGTTGGTACCCTTCACGGGCCTGCCTTCGATTGGTACTGCCGTCTCAAATCTGCGAGCATCAATAGCTGGGACGACCTGAAGAGCCTATTCCTTGCTTATTTCTTTGATGATGACGTTGAGGTGTCGATCAGGATGCTCTTCGATGAGAAACAAGAAGATGGCGAGACAGTCGACGACTTCGTCAAACGCTTCCGGAATAAAGCAATGAACTGCCGAGATCCGATCACGGAGGACTTCATCCTCCAGACATGTCATAACAACCTATCTATTGAGATATTGGAAGTTATGGGAATAGCACCGTCCAACTCTTGGAAAGAGTTGAGAGTGCGCGGAGAGCGGACCGAATGCTTCCTCCGAAGAAAGAAGACCGAGAGGAGCTAACTAACGGCTAATCCTCCAAACTCGAACTTCGCCTCCCGTGGTAAGGGAAAGGCACCTGTAGTTACTGTTGGTGCTAATCAAACATCACAACGGCAATCCTGAAGACAGCAAAAGACTTCGGATCCGAAACTCCAAAAAGAGTATTCCTTCAAGGATGAAGACGTTCCAGCCATCTTCGAATCCCTCCTTGAAAACAACAAGATCAAGCTACTACCTATCGTTAATCAGGAGGAAGCTGACAATACTGGGGATCCAAAGTACTGTGCGTATCACAGGAGGATCCTTCATCCCACTAAGGATTGCTTTGCTCTCAAGAATAGCATCCAAACCTTGGTTGAAGCCGGCGTTATATCGCTCAATTAAGTCGAATGGAGACTCCGATAAGTATAAGAGTATAAACTGCTCCTTCCTAGACTCCGATAAGTATAAGAGTATAAACTGCTCCTTCCTACACTCCAAAAAGTATACGAGTATAAACTGCTTCTCGGTCATCCAACTAAGTACAATGTTAAAACCGGTTTTGCAAAGGAAGCTGGGGGTGGAAGATTTATGTAACGGGAAGTTCCTAGAGAATCTTATATTCTTAAGGATAACCCGAACATGCGACTGAGGATAACATACTCCTCGTTACACCCAGTTTTGCAACGAAAGCTGAGGGTGGATAATTCATGTAACGGGAAGTTCTCGGAAGAATGTTAAATGTAATGTTCTTAGGGGTAACCCGACGTTATGAACAAAGTGATAAACACTAAACTCCTATTATGATTTCTGAACACTCTTTTGTTGAGACGAGATTCGATCACTTTGTTGGATCAATCTTTCCTTCACAAAACTCTCATTGGTGTTTGACGACTCATAGTCTTCCACCACAAAATCCCCCACCGATCAGACTAATTGATGGTGGAACCACCAAAATTCCTTTCGGTTGAATTCACTCAAACTTCTATGTGTTTGTACACTCAACATTCCCATTATTAAATCCCGGACATAATACTTAGAATTTTGATCTGTCAATCTTTGACGAATTGTCAAACTCCTTCGTGTTAAGTCCTTATCACTTGACACTAAGAACCCCTACTGAGTGATTTGTACAAGTCAACACTTTTACTATGATTTGTACTCCCACTCCCACTGTTTACCTGGTCAAACCTTCTTACAGTTAGGACCACATCCAAAATCCCCTCTCGATTCTTCCAATGAACGAGAGGTCCACAAATCGAGTGATCAAACCTATAAGAGTTAGGGTCATCTCACACTCCCACTCTCACTTGGTCAAACCTTCCTACAGTTAGGACCACATTCAAAATCCCCTCTCGATTCCTTCAATGAACGAGAGGCTCATTTTCAAATTGAGCGATCAAACCTTCCTACAGTGAGGATCATCTCAAACCTCCTATTCGGTCAAACCTTCCTATGGTTAGGGCCAAAACCAAAATCCCCTTTCGATTCCCCCAATGAACGAGAGGTCCACTTTCAAACCGGATGATCAAACCTTCCTACAGTTAGGGTCACCTCAAACTCCCGCTTGGTCAAACCTTTCTACAGTCAAGGTCAAAACCCAATCCCCTCTCGATAAACGAGAAATTCACCTTTAGTTCGGTAATCAAACCTTCCGACAGTTAGGATTATCCGAATTTTTCGATTCTCGGAGTGGAGATCTCACTCCTAGTTTCACCTTTCCGGATTCTGAGGGTGGAGATCCCACCTTGAGTCTCCTTTTCAACTGGAGATAGAATATAAAATTCTTCCTCTTCAGCTTTGGGAGATAGAATATAAAATTCTCCTCTCCTATTTCGGGTTCGTCTTTGCCCCAAGAGAAGACACCATCCTTCAACTCCATGGTCGGTTTAGTCTTTCACCGATTGAAAAAGACACCAGAATACCTGTCTGGGGTATTTTATCCTGAAGCCTAAGTAGGAATAAGTCAGCACTTAACCCATGCTGCTGGGTGGTTCGTTCCCCTGAAAACGACCGAGTCTACGTATTCAATATCGTAGCAACAAAAATCCATGCCTTTTATGCATGGAGAATTTTATCCCGAATCCTGAGTAGGGATAAGTCAATGCCTAACACGCGTTGCCGGTTTAGTCTTTCACCGATTGAAAAAGACACCAGAATACCAGTCTGGGGTATTTTATCCCGAAACCTAAGTAGGGATAAGTCAGCGCTTAACCCGTGCTGCTGGGTGGTTCGTTCCCATGAAAACGACCGAGTCTACGTATTCAATATCATAGCAACAAAAATCCATGCCTTTTATGCATGTGGAATTTTATCCCGAATCCTGAGTAGGGATAAGTCAACGCCTAACACGCGTTGCCGGTTTAGTCTTTCACCGATTAAAAAAGATACCAGAATACTAGTCTGGGGTATTTTATCCCGAAACCTAAGTAGAGATAAGTCAGCGCCTAACACGCGTTGCCGGATAGTCTATTCCCGTGAGAAAGACGAAGTCTACGTATACAATATCGTAGCACTAAAAGAGTTAACTCTTTTAGCATAACGTTACATGTGGAACGGACTTAAATAATCAGCATGCAAGCCCGATTCAAACGGTAATCGGTAAAGGCACCTCAAATCCGTTGAAGACTGAGGATTTACCAAATATCCTAAGTTAGCGTCTAACACACGTTACCGGGTAGTCTATTCCCATGAGAAAGACGAAGTCTACGTATTCAATATCGTAGCACTAAAAGAGGTAACTCTTTTAGCATAACGTTACATGCAGAATGGACTTAAACAATCTGCATGCTAGCCCGACTCAAACGGTAGTCGGTAAAGGCTTATCAAACCCGTTGATGGCTGAGAATTTGCCAAAAATTCTATAAATGTGAGTCATTAACGTATCAACTTTATTAGTTGGTCTCGTGATTTGAGTATCCAACAAATTCGGTATAAGATCCACACGTGCAGATGAATCAGCTTTAATAGTTGTTCCTGCAGCCTAATATTTAGGACTGCCATGCTCCAATACCTTAAGATCTTAAACTGTGTATACTCCAGCAAACGTACGAGTATAAACTGTGTTAACGCCTATCAACACGTTACGATAAAAGTCAACGCCAATCAATACAAAACCCTAAGGCCAACGTCGAGCAACGCGTAGCCCTAGGTCAACGCCGGTCAGCGCGTTGCAACAAAGATAATCAGTTCAAAGTCAACTCAATGACACGAGCCAAAACTAACTCACCAATTTCGATTCAAGACTTCGACAACGGTCAGACGATAAATGCAGCGCCGGAAGAACTTCATCTATTCGACAAAACACTAGATAGACTGAAGGCTGAGGAAGTCAAGAATTGAAATAGTTCACAGGTCCTTTGACACCGACTAAAGGCAGGCGACTATCATATCCAAAGTGTTCCAGACTCCTCCATAAAAGAATGAGTCTGAAATACTTTGGAGGGGGTATCTGTAGGCGTCTAAAAATGTCTATAGGTATCCACGCATAGCTCGAGGTAGAGAGAAGGTGATGAACGCCACTATCTAAGTCTAAGAGGATTATCCGACATCGATGAACACATGAAGCGAAACAGTGAACCGAATAGCCTATACACTCACCGGCCACCTCCAAGTGGCCCGTGTACTCACCAGCCACCAAATCGGTGAACCAAGTGGCCAGCGTGCTCACCGGCCACCACCAAGTAGCCCGCACGCTCACCAGCCACCAAATCGGCGAACCAAGTGGCCAGCGTGCTCACCGGCCACCTCCAAGTGGCCCGTGTACTCACCAGCCACCAAATCGGCGAACCAAGTGGCCAGCGTGCTCACCGGCCACCACCAAGTGGCCCGCACGCTCACCAGCCACCAAATCGGCGAACCAAGTGGCCAGCGTACTCACCGGCCACCACCAAGTGGCCCGCATACTCACCAGCCACCAAATCGACGAACCAAGTGGCCAGCGTGCTCACCGGCCACCACCAAGTGGCCCGCACGATCACCAGCCATCAAATCAGCGAACCAAGTGGCCAGCATGCTCACCGGCCACCACTAAGTGACCCGTACACTCACCAGCCACCAAATCGGCGAACCAAGTGGCCAGCGTGCTCACCGGCCACCACCAAGTGGCCCGCACACTCACCAACCACCAAATCGACGAACCAAGTGGCCAGCGTGCTCACCAGCCACCACTAAGTGGCCCGTACACTCACCAACCACCAAATCGACGAACCAAGTGGCCAGCATGTTCACCAGCCACCACCAAGTGGCCCGTACACTCACCAGCCACCAAATTGACGTACAAGTCAACGAAGCAATGAGATACATACCCGACAAAACAGATAAAGCCCCTGGCGACCGAATCGCGTCAAAGCGAATTGGTCAGACCAGTGGCTCGGCCACGGCCCGAGCCACCATATGATGGCTCAGCCATGGCTGAGCCACGGGTGGCTGTTCGGCCAAAATGCGGTTTTTCGGTTCTTTTATGGATTCTTTCTGGATTTTGGGTTCCAACTGCTCTGATATTGTTGTTAGACAGTTTCTAACTAAAAATAGAGAGGATCCTTCATTTTGATCTAAGAAAACCACTAACCAAGCCTATAAATAGAGGCTCGGGTGTTCATTTTTGGGAGGAGATCAAGAGGGCAAGGTGCTGTCGGTTTCTCAAGTGCATAGCTACGAATTTCAGAGAGGGTTAGCAGATCTTGGCGATTTCCTGTGCATAAAGAGTGGAGTTCGAGAGATCTGAGACCCGTCCCCTATTCCTCCGGATTTAAGCTTGGTCTTAAATCCCGAGAAGAGCCGTGATTTTGGTTAGTCAAAATCGCCGCTACTGCAATTACTTCCTTCGTGAAGTGAGAGCATTGATTATCCAACTTCTGCTAACCGGATCTGATCCGCGGCGGTCCACGGATATTAACATCCCCGGCACAGGCAAAGATCCCACGCAAGCAGCGGGTGATAAACGTCCGTTGCGCTGTTTGACAAGAGTTGTAATATTTATTTTCATTGTATAAAGGAGATCTTATAAAAAGATCAACTTTTCTTTTCATTTGAGTTTATTGTAATGACCAAAGTTGTAATAGATTCGATAACAATGAAAAAATCAACTTTTGACCCAAACACGGAGGAAACAAGCTTACGGCAGAAATTCGCCGATAGCTAAAAAACTCCCCTGCAACTAAGACTTTCTGGCTAACGCATGTTAAAAAAATGGAGCGTGCACAGAAGTAATAGTGACCGAAGGCGAAAGGGTAACTCCATTCATAAAGAAATCTTATTACAACGGAGGATTAAAGGTAAATTACAAAGCTTTCAACCGCAGTTCCGCCTCACGAATCTCTCCGGCTAGGCGAAATTCAAGCCTCCTTAGGATCTCTCGACGAAGATCTTCCTCGGTGCGCGAGACTAAGTCCTGAACAGTATCTTTGACCTCCTTGAGGGCTCGATCCTTCTCCCTGACAGAATCGGCGACCAATTGCCGACGGGACTCAATGCCCTTCAACTCCTTTGCCGCCTGCTCACGATCCTTCTCTTGAATGGCCAAGGAAGCCTACGCATCGGCTATAACTTTCTTCAGCCTCACTATCTCAGAGGATAGGCGAGAGAGGCGGTTACCCGCCGTCTGTTGCTCATGGTCCGCGAGAATGGAGGTTTCCTCCTCTTCGTCGAGAGTTCACCCCCAATCGGTGCTTCCGCGAGAATGGAGGTTTCCTCTTGTTGGCCAGACGTGTCTTCAGGAGCCAATGCCTCTTCCTCGCTAGATAGCGCCTCATGAATCGAGACGTCGTTATCCGCCTCTGATTCACCCATTTCTCCGGCAGAATGACCCTCCCAAGAAGGAGGATCCTCCTTGCCAGTAGCTTCATAAGAAGGGCCGACGACGGATACAAAAAGAAGATTGACAAATGCCCCTTCGGCTCAGAAGGATCAACGGCATTAAAACCCATGCTTACCTGAATCACCGGGCCCTTTTTCGTCTCCGGCCTCCTCCTCTTCGTCCGAAGGGATAGAGATCACTCTTTCGGCTGCACCTGCTCAAATTAGACACAGATGTCAGAAGATGCAGATCCGGCTTTATACCCGAGAATACAAAAAAAAATATTATTACCCCCGAGTGCAGGCGTAGGAGTCGTTGAGACCCCTACCTGTGGCCCCACACCAGATGAAAGAGGGGTGTCCTTCGAAGTCACCGAAGCCGCCCTCGATACGGCAGAAGGGATAGGCTGGACAGCTCCTGCCCCAGAGGCAGTATCGTCCTGACCACCCGCCGCTCGAATGGCCTCCACAGTTTCCTCGCAACGGGCCTTCTTGGCCGCTTCCGTTTTGGAACCTTCCGCTGCCATTTCCCGTTGCCGCTTGGAAGGTAGCGAACTACTCGGAGATAGAAGGGGCATTCCCATCCGCCCCGCTATTGTGCTCCGAGCTCGCTCCAGTCGCTCGCCCGCCCGGATTAACTCGTCAGATTCTCCCCGCTCACTTTGGGGGTCCAACGGAAGACCGGGAGAGGGAGCTCGGGCCTCGGGCACCTCAGATTCGTCTGGACCCATGTCGCCACCTTCAGTGTCTTCAGCCGGGTCCTCAGACAACCACTCCTTAACGGTTTGACGGCCCCTACGTCTCGAAGTACAGAGAGGCCTTCTGGGAGGACGCCCCTGCTCCGCCAAACAAGAACCCTAAAACCAAAAGCCTTCGGGATTAGCGCTGGCACCCTGATACCACCGGCAGTACAGGAGGGTGTGATGCAAATCACGATCCTTCATGGGTAGCTCAAAGCGGGCATGGGTATCGCCAGCATGAGTCCAGAACCATTCCCGAGCTCCATCCACCAGCCCTCCTTCGAAGTGCAGATGGGGATTGGCATTGCCCACGTACAATTGGTCGTACCCAAACTAGCGGGCAAACCCGCAAGGGATATACGGCTCGAGATAGCAAACGGAGCCCGTTCGTAGGATATGATACCCCGACCGAATGTTCACCAACCAACAAAAGGTGTCGCGTGAGAGAACTGTGTGATGATCCGCCATTGGCACATCTCTAAAAGACTCCCCGTATCCTCCTCCACTGAAATAAGGAAAGAAACGGTGAAAGTTGTAGTGGACAAAATGGGAAAGCGTCTTTCATGCATCAGGAATGTCCTTACACTTCCAAGAGCACCTCTCCAAGCGCTCAACGAACGGAACAAACCTGTCTCCCTGAAGAGTCGCAGGGGCACTCATCAAACATTCGCAATGGCAGACGAACCATGCCATCAAATAAGTATACGGCAGCCCCACCCTAGGGTTGGGGGTCCTGATAATCTCTCTTTCCCCCTCATCGATAGTCGATACGCGACAGAATTGGGCCGTCAGGATGCGGAGCCCCCGGTGGATGCACACTATCGTCGCCGACACCAAGGAATAAGACTTCCCGTGGGCCAAGCAAACTGCGGGATACACGACCTCCACAGGAAGCGCCTCAAAAGAGTGAGTGGGGATTACGTACCTCTTCAGCCATAACATGAGGTACCCCGCGAACAGAGCCTTCCCGGATATGGGGGACTTGGCCTAATGGTGGAATGAGTGGAAGACCGTGCCGGACTTAAATCTGCCCTCATCATGCTCGAGAGTCATGGTGCTTCCCTCTTCGGCTGTCCTCGCCTCCACTTCGAACTGGTCGCACTCGCCTAGCGGGAGAGCAGGCTTCCCCTTGACATCGTTCCCTGGGAACAGATAATCAGCCCAATTCTTGTGACTGATCCCCGGAGTCCTCTTCTTCTTCCCCTTATGATCCGATGCCCCTAAGGTACTGAGGCAGATATGGTAATGGCAGAGCAACTCCCACAGAGTTTCAACCACCAAGGGGGAGTGGTCTGAAAACTGGTCGATCTCATCTTGGTCTGGGATGTACTCCTCATAGGGAAAGTCTCCCAAAGGCAACCCCGACACATCATACATCTCATGTGGGGTTATGCCAAGTTCACCGTTGGGGGTGAAGAACGTGCCGCTTTCCGCACAGTACAGTTTCAGGATGTTGTGGAACTGGAAAGCATTAATCCTCAGACCATGTCGAGTGGCTTGAATGGCCACATATAGCTCCGAATTCTTGAGGTCAGAATTCTCAGCCAGGAAGTAGTCGGTGATCTTGGACCACCAAGTGTCGCTGCCGGGCGCAGAATATACCCACCCCGGGGCTCTGAAGTCTTTTGGGGGAAATCTCCCACCAGCGCGGAAGAAGCGATGGCGAAAAGTCTCTGCTACCGCCGTCGTCTCCCCTGCCGATGGCTCATTGGACAGCAGGCCAGGGCGCAGACCCATCACACGCTTACAAGAACTCTCCACTCTATACCCAGCCGAGGAGCCTGTAAAGACGCCACAGGTGACCCCGTCCTGAGTTGGGGTCAAATCCCAGTTCATCACTCGGGGGACCGCGAGAGACCGTAGCTCGACGATCGAGAACCCTCTCGACATGCTAGGGAGGTGATAGTGAGTCCCTTCCACCGTGCGGAACCACCTGCTCTCCTTGAGTAGCAGAACGAAGGGATCAGTCGTAGCATCGCCAAACAAAAACTGAGGCTTCGCCAGCTCCGTCCTAGCGTCGTCTGTCAGTATCGCATCGGTCATCAACTCACGTAATGTCAAATGATAACCGTCCGTAACCCTCTTCATCAGGCTGTAGGGCTTATCAGCGGTGAACAAGGGCATCGGATCCAAAGAGGGGAATCGAGGAGGTGCCGTGTAGCCCGTGCCTCCAGCAACACACTTCTTAGATTTCGGTGCCATTGAAAGATGAAGCGGGAATTCTCTCCTTAGAAATTTTTCAAGATTTTGGAGCACGGTAACTCTCAAAGGAAGGGAACAGCCTATTTAAAAGCGGGGTTGCCAACGTGGCCACGATCGCCCTCAAAAAGCGAAGTACTGGCAGACGAGAGACATGACCGCGATCAACGGCCTAGATTACCCCCGACATTTCGAAGTGCCACGTCGAGACGGGAAACAGATCGGGCAAAAAACCCAGGACCCGAGCAGAAATCGACGGTTGTATCTGATGGTTGGGTTCAAAAACCACGGCCATGATTCGAACGAGGCGCACGAAGCCGACGCCGGGTTGTCGAGTCACCATGAAAGTGACAGGATGGAACCGTGCCGCCTTAGCTGGAAAAGCACGAACCCCCGCCAACGGACGCGTGGCTCACCCACAACGAACCGAATTTCACCCGAAAGGAAAAATCTCGCCCGCGAAAATTTGACCCAAATCCGCAAGTCGAATAGAATTTCACCCCCAAAACCTAACTTCGCCTGAGCGGCTCATTCGCCCTTGGAGACAAACAACAAATGACACGACTCGTCCCGAGCCGTGAACCGCCAACGAGATGACCTCACTTGAACCCACGCCTCGAATGGCTGAGGTTGAGAGTAGAAATCTTAGCGTCAAGTCTAAGAGAAACTACTCGACAACTCATCATACTGAGGGGAATAGTATGGCTAGTCCGATTTAAACGGTAATCGGTAAAGGCATATCAAACCCATTGATAGCTGAGGGTTTGCTAAAAATCCTAAAAGAAACCAAATGTACTTGTTTCACCAAGAACTTCTTTATTCAAAGTATTCCAGACCACACGTAAGTCGGTTTAGGTCTAAAAACTTTGAAGGGGGTCTTGTAGGCATAAAAAAATACCTCTGTGGACTCGCAAGAAATCTGCCTGTAAAGGGAAGTCGCCCAAAGCCACGCGAATTCATCCTTTATCACAACTCGCCAGACCGAGTCTGCATTCGAATCCGCCAGCAAACCCCAAGGCCGCTAATATGGCCAGATGTCTGCTACCCCACGTGCTGAGATGGACTTTCTTACCTCTCTCGACCCGAAGGGAGAGGGCACAGTACTCCAGGACCGTCAAGCGACCGCTCACAGTACGAAGGATTGGGCAGGTGTCGAGTCAACCTGGACATTCATAAATGCAACTCACCTCGGCTGTCTGAGTCAAGAGACGAGTCCGCCAGCATTCGGCGAGCTGTCCAAACCCACTCGAGTGCCAGGGACATGCTTTCCCACCTCTCTCGACCTGAAGAGGGAAGACACGGCGCTCCAGGCCCGCCGAATAACCGCTCACAGTACAAAGTGAGCGGACAGGTGTCAAAACAGCATGCACCCTCATAAATGCGACTCACCTCAGTTGTCCAAGCAGAGGGCAAGAGTCACCGGTGCTCGGCGGTTGGTCAGATTCACTCGAGTATCCGATAGCCGTTGTCACGCATGCGAGGAGGGGCCTTCCCACTCCTACGTAACGTGAAGCAAAAGTACAGCTCTTCGAATGAACGCTCGTGGTACGAGTGAACAGCAGGATATCTCCGAACAATATGAGGTCACATCCCATGATTCAAGGAGCAGTCAAGCTGTCTCTCTCCCATTTAAGAGCTTCTTTCAGCAACCTTAGGGGGATCGATTGATCAAGGGAGGTCGAGAAAAACTCTGAGAAAAAGAAGCAATCGAGACCGAGCTCTTTGCATAATCCTTGCATTGCAGCACTATTTCCTGGTTCCGAGCCCCGATCGCTGACGAACTAGGAGATCCGAACTCTATTAACCTGAGCTTCTACTGCATACTGAAGCTCCCTAGCGACCTCGGTCGGATCGTCTAAGGGAAGCAGACTCGACACGAGCATCGAGCAAAGCATCCTGTAGCCACCAAAAGTCCCCACATTAAACAAAGAGGGCATTCCCTCTGCTTCTGTTGTAAACATTTGATTATTAGTTTGTAATAAGCCTTCTTATCAATACAAACGAAGTTCCCTGTTTTCGGGAAATCAAATTTACACCCTACAGATCCTCGTTCCTTCAGAATCATGGTGGGTACTCGTAGTAACAATGTCACGCCCCACTTCCTAAAATACTCGGGAATTGGAACGTGAACAAGCCCGCGACATATTAGACTGAGGAGAGATAAGTTCTAGACCCCATCTTCTCAATCTAATATGCTAAGCGTCAAGAAATATAAAGCGAAGGCACAGGTCCCCGATCACAGTAGCGAGAATATAATAAACAACTCAGAACAGAAAGATCCATATCACAATTAAAATATCATCCCAGACATAATATTCAGGTCAACATGCCCTTATACAAAACTATACAACTGAATACTGGAGAGATATAATAATACATCAATCAGGAGGAAATGAAAAGTGCTATAAAAGTAAACTAAGGACCAACATCTGATAAAAGAGAAGACTAAGCTTCGGCTTCTTCTTCTGCTCCGTCTTTAAGTCACTCCTGTGGAGAATCCTCTGGCTCCTGTATGACTCCGAACTGAAGATATCCGTCTTCTAAATCTGACGTACAACCCAAGAGAACAGGAGTACGTCAGCGTGTATGGCACACGGCAAGATCCCAAAAGGAAGAATAGAACGGTCGAATAACCAAAGCAATAATAGTAATAACAATAGAAACATGCAACTGAAATACTAGTAATCTAAATGTAATTCATTACTAGAATAGAATAATCAGAATAATCCAAAATCAATCGGGTAACGAGGTTATGCATCTAGCGATCAGAATAATCATCTAAGTATAGGGTCATACACTAGATGGAATTAATACTTAAAAATCTACAACTCGAGACGTAGTACGTCGAGCAAAATAATTCAAACAAGGAAACACTCATGTATATACCATATGTCCCAAATTATAGATAATTAAATATTAATCCTGATCTATGTATGAAAAGAAATATAACTGGTACGTATCTCACAACAACTCGAAATCATCCAAGTAACGGCTATGTAACTA
Organism: Asparagus kiusianus; assembly: GCA_022839385.1. Taxonomy (NCBI): domain Eukaryota; kingdom Viridiplantae; phylum Streptophyta; class Magnoliopsida; order Asparagales; family Asparagaceae; genus Asparagus; species Asparagus kiusianus. Next base: position 166,919 of record BQKN01061919.1, read on the forward strand.
GCCATCTTATAACAGGTCACTAGTTCACATCTCACACAGAGTCAAAATTCACATTATCGAATATCTGATTAACGACCACATCTCACTAGTACCTTAGACCCGCCCCAGTGCGAAACGATTCACTGGTGCGTGCTTAGAAATAATCAATAATCATAATATCACCGCTACTCAGACCCACCCCAGTGCAAAACGATTCACTGGTGCGAGCCTGGAAATAAACAATACACATCTGATCACTATTCTCAAACCCACCCCAGTGCGAAACGATTCACTAGTGCGAGCCTGGAAATACAACACGCATACGATCACATGAACAAAGACTTTCCCATCCCAACTCTTCTCTTTTTTTAAGTCGACATACACACATGCCTCTAGGTCACGCAAGGCCACTATGGTCATGACTATTAACGATTCTTAATCGCAACAAGCAATGCAACTGATCAGGAGTACTAGTGTCAGGGCATATCACATCATAAAATAATGATTCAATACAATATAATAACAGAATATATGAAATATGAAATAGTGTTAATGTAAGAAATCCTAGAGTCAAGCTCGACGATAAATAGGTCAATGCAGAAAATAAGGAAATAACTAATAACGACCGAAAATAAAGTATACACGCTAAACGAGGAAACGATCCAAGATAAAGAGGCAGAAATAATCATAAGTATGAGGACGACACAAATGAGGAATCCTACGACGTCAACGGAGAAGAAATCTGAGGGTATAGTTCGATTGAAGGTAGTCAACGCAGGAAACGAGAACACGTCTTTGGGTCCAATTCGAATAATGGAGCAATAGAATGAATGAAAGAGTCCAAACAAATCATCATAGGTGTAGAGGGGCTCAAATCAGGGTTGTCAATAATCAGGACGTTAATCTCCCCTCTCTATTTTAGTAAAAACGACGAAATCACCTACAATGATATAATTGGTTCATCTCCACAATTTGGAGGAAATCAAAGCGTATAGCCGACACAGGAATGAAACCAAATACATAGGCACGAAGGTCATCCATCACAATGATACACAGCCATAAAGAGTCAACGATTACAATACAAGGCCAACAATAATATACAAGGCCGACGATTAATTATACAAGATCGCAAATAATAATCATTTGCCAGCAGCGAGTTGCAAAGCAAATCTGTATGGAATTCTAGGCTAATACATACAAGTACAGGTATACATATCAATCAATGACACGAATCAACTGAGTAATCATATGACAGAATATAATTACGAGTATCAGCATGGAATGGGCAAGACTATACAAACTAGCTATGACTCGGGCGTGTGCATGTTATAGTATAATAAATTCTTTTAAAATATCCATTATTATAATAACTCAAAATAAACCATTTTTCCAAAATAAACTCTTTTAAAATATTTCTCACAATAATTATTCTTTAAAAAAATATTCTTTTCTTTTCTTTTTCAAAAGATCAAATAATTAATATCAATTATCAAACAATCCCACGTAGATAATAACATATCACAGTATAACATAATCAATCACAGTCTAAATTACGCATTTAATTTTACAGCAGATCTAGAAATTGTTAAGACGAGTCAATGAGCAAGAAGGATCTTGCCTCGGGACGTCGAGGGTGTTGTAGAGGGTAGCGGTGGTTGTCGGGGTGGCTGTACGGGTCACAACGGGTTCCGCGGCTCGTCGGAAAGTCAATCGGTTAGAATACAAAAAGGGAAGTGTTAGTAGCGATTAGCGATATTCAAAGTAATATAACAAGAGGTAGAAAATGAGACCAAAAGAAAGAAAGATATCATGTGATAGACAATATAAAGGGCTACACACCGGCGAAGACGGTGGCAGAAACAGAGACCGGAGGTGGCAGGAAGGCGCGTGCAAAGTCGGCACGAAACTGTCGGAATCTGCGAACTGCTGTCGTCGAGCAATGTTTCGGACATTACACAGAGAGATAGAGAGTGAGTTAGAGTGTGATACAAATTGGAGGTGATAGGAAACATGTAGGTCTACTAACCAGAGAAAGAATCGATGAAAACGGAGGTCGTAGGTGATCGGAAAGTGCACGCGAAGTTGGCACAAAGCTGCAGTTTTCTGCAGTGCAGATTTTCGCAGTTCGGTTGCTGTTCAAGCTCTTTTCTCGCTGCTCGGAGCTTCTCCTTACTGTTCGGGCTTGCCGAAGGTGGGAGGAGGTTGCCGGGGTGGCTCGGTGGGCTCCGACGGGACTTGTCGGAGGCTAAAAGGTGTGGACGGCGTTTGATGGTGATGGCGGATGGTGGAGGAGATGGGGCTGGTGATGTCAGATGGTGGTGGAGGTCAGGGAGGAGGCGGAGGTGCTGGTGGAGCTCGGACGGCGGAGGCTCTGGTGGTGATGGCGGGGAGGTGATGATAGCGAGAGGAGGTGAAGTTCGTGAGGGTGGTGGCGTCGGGTGTAAGAGGAGAGGCGGAGGGAACTGCAGCGGGTGGAGGAGCTCGGTGGGGGAGGTGCGGTCTGCTGGTCGTGGACAGCGGGAGGGGTGAGGTGTTCAGGCGGTGGTTGGCGGCGTTCAGGAGGGCTTGGACGGTCGGTGGCGTGTGTGGAGCTTGTCGACGCTGAGGCGAGCAGCGGCAGTCCGGAGTTGGGGCTTGGTGAGGCGTTGAAGGAGTTGATGATGGTGATGACGAGCTGGTGGGGTTGGACTGTTGGAGGCTGAGGTGGTGGTGTTGGAGATGGTGTTGATGAAGGTGTTGTTGGGTTCTTGTAGAGGAGAAAGAGAGAATAAGAGTGAGGAAATGAAAGGGATGAAGAGAGAGGGAGTGAGCTGGTGTGTGTCTTCATGGGGAGGGAGAGAGATTAAGAGGGGAGTGAGAGACGAGCAGAAGAGGGAGATGATTGGAGAGAGAGTGAGGGAGACAGGAGAGAAAGGTAGGGGTTGGTAGGAGATCTTACGTGTACCTCATGGGCGGCTTGAAGCTGCGTGTGTTTGTCAAAAGAAATAGGCGAAGGCTTGGGCGGATCTGAGAATAAGGGGGAGAGAAAATGGAAGAGAGAGTGTGATTGTGAGAGTTAGGCGTGTATCTCGTGGGAGGCTCTTTGGCGGAGTGTTTTGTCAAAAGAAGCGGAAAGAAATGGGTGTGCGAACGTGTTGAGAGAGAGAGAGAATAATGAAATGGAGAGGGACAGAAACGATTGAGTTTGGCGGATTCGGCATGGAGTGGCGCTATTGCGTAATTAAGATAGTTAAATAGAAAAAGGTGAGTGCTAATGAATTTTGACGTAGAATACAGGAAATGTTATACATGTTGTGCTGGGGTGTTATGAACTACAAGGATATATTTATTTTTAGAAGGTTGAAGTTAGCTGTGTAATGCGTGTGTAGATTGACCGCTAACAGCTATATATAGAGGTAGGGAGATAAAGGGTGCGGGCTAAAAATACAATGTCATTAATAATAATAATAATAATAATAATAATAATAATAATAATCTAATAACGAATAATTAATTTAAAAGTTATTACTGTAACAATTTAATTTATAATTAGCAAAATCATAAATATAACTAGATTTTTAAATCATAGAAAATTCTAGAAAATCGGGTAAAATATAAATACTCTTTTAAAATAATAATTTAATATTTAAAATACCAGAAAAATTATTTAAACCAATAGCAAAAATTCACGGTCCTTACAAATGATAACCCGTCTAGTAGCAGTGCCCCGTAGCCCAAAGTGGATCCAAACCAACTTCTGGCGATGATTCAGGGATTGGTCACCAATCAGCAGCACTTGGCGGGACAGCTTCACAGGGAGCCGCAGCACCAGCCTCCCCCTCGCGCAGAGTCTGGAGTTAGAGAGTTTCGATATATGCAGCCTCCTTCCTTTTTTGGTGCTGAGGGACCTTTAGCGGCAGAGGAGTTTCTCAAGGTCACTGAGACTATTCTCATGGTAACCCGCATCCCCCATGCTGAATGGGTGGACCTCATGGATATTCAGCTCACCGACACCGCTCGGATTTGGTGGACTACAGAGAAGACTCATCTGGAGAGGCCCATCCTGTGGGAGACGTTCACCGAGCGCTTCAACAGGAAGTACTTTCCTCAGTCAGCTCGGGATGAACTCCTACGAAGATTTGTTGAGCTTAAGCAAGGAGGGCGAACAGTTGATGAGTACGAGGCCGAGTTTTCTTCCTTGAGTCGATACGCTCCACACTTGGTTATAGACCCCATTATCAGGAGGCATTAGTTTCAGAAGGGCCTGGATAAGTATATCAGGTTTGCTCTAGCTGGTAGAGCACTTGTGACCCACGACGCCGTGTTAGATGCAGCACGCGAGATCGAGAGCGTTCAGAAGGAACTTGAAGACCCACACGTGATTCAGAGCAGGACACCAATGGCTCTAGTCCGGAATATCGAGCGTTCACCTTCGAGGCAGCAGCAGAATCCGCAGCGACATTAGTTTTCTCAGCGCCAGCCACTTCCTCCTGTGCATCCCTATCAGCACCCTGGGGTGCAGTCTCATGACCAGTCTTCGGTGAGGTGTTCTTATTATGGATATAATGGGCATACCCAGCAGGAATGCCGCAAGCACCTTCGTCTGTGCTTCAACTGTGGGTCCCCCGACCATCTCAGTCCAAACTGTCCTCTGAAGCAGCAGGCCCGCTTGCCCCCACCTCCAGTTTGAGCGGCTCTTCCAGCTCCACCTCGATCAGACTCAGCAGCTCCAGCTCAGCACGGACCTTATCCTCGAGCAGGGCCTCTTCCTCAATAGCAGCAGGTTTATCAGGAAGCGCGAAGGCAGCAACCACCTCGTCAGATGTTCACGATGTTAGCTGTGGAAGTTAAGGCGAACAACCAAGTTATCACCAGTAAGAATAGTTTATTCTTAGTTTTATTTGCGTATGAACTTTCTTATTTCGCATTGTCTTATGATATTATGATAGGAATTATTTATGAGTGCTAGTTTAGATGTATTTCCTTCTATACTAGATAAAGTTCTTGTTTCTTCCGTTTTACCTTATCACTCTTTGACTCTGGAGCTTCACATTGTTCTTGTCTCCTCGATTTGTGAGTACTCACTCTTGTTCCATATCTCTGTCCTTGGGTTTAATTCCGAGGACGGAATTTGTTTTAAGGGGGGTAGAATGTAACAATCGTAAATTTTTTATACGTATTTAAACAATTTTTCTAGTATTTAAAATATTATATTATATTTTATTAATATTTTTTCCTAATTTCTGGAATTTTCTGAGTTTTTGAAATAAATAAATAATAAAATATATAGTCTTGTAATTATTAATTCTGCTAAATATTAATTTATGGTTTAGTGATTTTTATATATAATCATTGGTGACTAATATTATTAATGACCTTGTTATATTTGATGTAAACCTGAGCATAGTATAGTAGTATATAAATATTAATAAAAATATTTTTGATTGTTAATTAATTATTAATATAATTCAGAATATTATATGATTTTTTTTCAAATTTTTCCCTCTCTTATTTTTTTCCATTTGAATTATTTCCTAATCCCTCCCAAATCAATTTCTAATCAGCTTTTAAACTCTTTCCTTTTTAAAAAAATCCCAAAATTTTCTCTCACGTGATTCTCTCTCTCTCTCTCTAATAATACATTTCTCTCACCCTCTCACAATTGGACAACACACCATCTCCTCTCTCTCCTCCATCTTCTCTCTCGTTCTCTCTCAATTATAGAAAACCCAAACATCAACCTCACCCACGCCCGACCTCAGACTCATCGCCGCCTTCGACCGCACCACCGCCGACCTCCACCTCTGGCCGCCGCCATCACCAAACGCCGCCTCTCGCAGCACCCACCCGAGCGCCCACGCCGCAACCGCCGCCAGCCTCCTCGCCCTTCAGACCTCCTCCACCGCTGCCCTCCATCTCGAGTTCGCCCAGCCTCCCACCTCTCCCCTCATCACCAACGAACTCCTCTGCCACCCCGCCTCCAGCAGCCGTCGACCACCAACGCCATCTTCCTCTCCTCCTCAGATCCGACAGCGTACGTTGCAGTCAGCCCCGACCTGAGTTCACTGCAGTTCGATGCCGAGCTCTTCCCCAACAGCCCCCGTCGCCGCCCCAGTCCCGCGACAACACCCCCTCAGCCCCGCTCAGCCGTCGTCGTCCCCATCTCAGTTCCAGCCTCCGCCTCTTCTCTCTGAGCTCTGACCAGTCGCTGTCCATGTTGAGATCCCGCCATCCGGCAACCCCTGTAGCCTACCCGTGCCAGATCCGATCCACGTCGTCAGTGTCGATTCGTTCGACGAACCGAGGCAAGATCCCTCTTGCTCAAATTTGAATTCTATACCTGTTATAAATTATTTACATAGTATATTTGTGACGTATTTATTTGCGTGGGTTGTTGCTGAAGAATATTGATCTGAATAATTGATATGTGATAAATAGTGTTTTTAGAATAATTATAATAAGTTAAAAGAATTTAATTTGATAATGGATTTATTTTAGAGAATTTATAATATTTAAAAAGAATTTGTTTTGAGAAAAAAGAATTATTTTAGAATATTATTTTAAAATGACCAGTGAGGTGTTAAAATTAGAACTTACGTAATTTTATTGAAAAAAGGAATAAATTAAAGGTAAATTATAAAATAGGAAAATATTATTTTCATGTAGAAAAAGAATAACATGGTTAGGAAAAATATTGGTTGGACAGTGCCTGAATCGAACCGACTTGACGTGTCGACACGCGTGAGTCGACACGAAAGACGGAGTATGACGACCGATCTTTGAGTCGACACCGTAAGTCAACTCGAAGGGCGATGAGACCCGGCCCGACAAATCATAGGATTTTATTAGGAGTAATATCGACATTTCATGTGTATGATAACTACTAATTGTGATCCCTCTTATACTATTCATGTATAACGTATTGTTCGTAGTCTCTAATCATGTTTTATAATCTTTATTTTATTAGTCTTAATTACTTGTTGTTCCATGCTGTGATTGAGAACCTTAGTAGTTCATGTCCTTAGTGGCCTGGCGTGTCGTGTACAAGACCTAGATACCTGTGTTTTGTTGACTTAGAAAAACAATGAGTGTTGGGACGGAAATTCTTGGTTCAGGTGATATCGTGATTGTGTATCATGGTTGTTGATTATTTTCCAGGCTCGCACCAGTGGATCGTTTCACTCTGGGGTGGGTCTGAGGAGCAGTGATATCGTGATTGTATATCATGGTTGTTGGTTATTTTCCAGGCTCGCACCAGTGGATCGTTTCACTCTGGGGTGGTTCTGAGGAGCAGTGATGTCGTGATTATATATCGTGGTTGTTGGTTATTTTCCAGGCTCGCACCAGTGGATCGTTTCACTCTGGGGTGGGTCTGAGGAGTTGGGATATTTGTGATTTGCGATTAGTCAGTTACCCGAGGATATGAACATTGACTCTATGTGAGATAGGGACCACTGAGTTGTGATAGGATGGCTAGTTGTTTTCTTTTCACACATAGATCAGGATTAATATTTAATTATCTACAATTTGAGACGTATGGTATATACATGAGGGTTTTCTTGTTTGGATTATTTCGCTCGACGTACTACGTCTCGAGTTATAGATTTTTAAGTATTAATTCCATCTATTGTATGACCTTGTTGCTTGGATGGTTTTTGATCACTACCTGCATGATCTTCTTACTTGGTTGATTTTTGGATTCTTCTGATTATTAGTATTCCAGTTGCATGCCTCTAACGTTATTACTATCATCACATGTTCTATTTTTATTTCTGTTATAGCATTGACCACACATATATTATCATTACTGTTATTGTATTTGTTCCTGCCTTGGGGGATCTTGCCGTGTGTTCCACACGCTGACGTACTCCTATTTTCTGGGTGTACGTCAGATTTAGAAGATGGACAGCCTCAGTTCGGAATCGTATAGGAGCCAGAAGATTTTAGCAGGGGTGTCTTGCAGAAGGAGTAGAAGAACCAATTGAAGCGTAGTGATTTTCTTCTGTAGTAGTAGTTGGACATTAAAACTTTTTTACCGCACTTTTCTTTAGTTGATGTTGGACTTAGTATTTTAACAGAATTTTCTTTATGGACTATGTATTTCTTATTTCCTAGTTGGACTATTTTGTAATAAGGGTATGTTGGACCTATATTTTATGTCTGGGATGATTCACTGTTGATGATATGTCTATTCCTTATTCTGAGTTGTCTTTATATTCTTGCTATTGAGACCGGGGACCTGTGACTTCGTATTGTATTTATTTTTAGACGCTTAGCGTATTGGATTGAGAAGAAAAGAAAAAGAGAAAAAAATGGTAATGTATATTTCTTCTCAATCTAATACGTCGCGGGCTTGTTCACGTTCCGGTTCCCGTGTATTTTGGGAAGCGGGGCGTGACAATAGATGAAGTCAATTTTTCATTTTCTAAACTTAGCATGTCATTGTTTTCTTTAAGTGTAGCATTCTCCTTGGTAATGCAATCAAGTTTAGAGGCTAACAACTTATGATCGGACTTCAATTCTACATGCTTGCTTTTAATTCAATAAAACTATTTTTTAATTTTGTATAGGCATGAGATAATCTATCATATGCACAAGCGAGTTCATCAATAGATAAATCATTATCGGAATCACTTACTACACAAGAGTTATCCTCTTGTGGCCGTGTGCATGATGCTCCACATGAACTTGAAGAAGAATCCTCCAAAGCTTGTAGGATTGCCTTCAAGTCCCCTTGATGTGCTTTAATAAATTTCCAAAGTTTGTAAACACTATCAAAATGAACAAATTTGTTAGAAAAGGATGAGTCAAAAGCATTAAGCAAAAATTCTAACAAAAGTTTGTTCATTGAAAACATTTTCTTATCATGATTGCTCCACTTGGATTTTTCTAATGTGGGTATAATATAAGCACAATCAATAACTTTCCATAAGTCAATATTTCTAGATTCAACAAATATTTTAAATTTTGAGCACTATTGAGCATAAGGGAAATTTCTAAATTTTGGAGCAATGTTTGAATCATAGCCTAAACGAAATATATTTATATTCAAGATATATATGTGAATATATGCAAGCAAGACAAATGCAATCATAACTAGATTAGCACAAATAAGATAACTTGGATCTTTAACTCAATGTGGTTAGACCTTAAATCAAAGAGCACCAAGCTCTGATACTAATTGTTAGACCCTAGAGGGGGGTGATTAGGGTCTTATATTAATCTAATCCGATTAAATGCTAATTAAAACTAATTAACGAAATATCCTAGCAAGTATGAAATACAACAAGATATATGAGCTAAGATAAGCAATATGAACTAAGGGATATATCCTAGTAATGAGATATGCTATGAGATATATGCAAGGATATACAAAACACACAAGGGTAAGCAAACTAACTAGATAGTGGACAATATAAACAATGAGCAATATACAAAGACGATATAAGATATGAACATAAAAATAAGTGCGTCAATGCAATCACAAACAAACGATATGATTACGGAGTTCGGTCTAACCACTTGACCTACGTCTCCGCTCCTCACCTCGAGGAGATCTCCACTATCACAACCGGATTTTCTACGTTCACCCGAATAACGTTTACACCACACAATACGGTTTTTTAGTTTACCGAAAACACTATAACTCACACACTCTTACAATCCTACTCTACACCCTCTCAAGTGTTGAACTAGACGTGTCTCCCTCAAGTGCTCAGTTATAACCTCTCCCTAGGTTCGTCAACCGATGTCACTCCTCTTGGGACGATCCCCGACTCTCGCCACACACTTCTCTCGGTGTACAAGTGTATTACAAAGTGATTCTCACAATAAGACACAATACAAAGTGTTTGTTCTCTATAATGGATGAGAATGAATTATAAGCTCACTCTCTAAGTTACACAATCCCACAACCCAATTATACTATGAATGTAAATACAATAAGCTCAATGGTTGTGTATGTATAAACAAAGAGAAAATAAAATCAACTAAACTCAATATGAACACTAGCTTAATAAAATAACAATCAAATAATATAAAATATAAAGCTAGATTGAGTTTAGAAAACTTCTCAATATATCAAGAGTTGAAGAAGAAGAGTTGGATGCTTTAACACCAAATAGAAGATCTCCTCAAGCTCTTGTGGAATTGATTCATAAAACTGAAATACTCAAATGCTTAAAAGCTTATAAACACAATTTAAACAAACTTAAACAGAACCTTAAACCCTTGTTTAAACCTTTCTTAAACTTGTTTAAAACTTCTTAGATGAATTAAAGAACTAAGGTATAAGGGGGTATTTATTGAAACCCCAAAGCCAAGAGAAAGCCAAGAAAAGACCAAAAAACCAACTAAGCAACGGCTCTGAAAACTAGCCGTTAGAACTGATATGATACCGCGAGTAATAAAAAAACAAACTATGGCTCTGGACAAGCGATGGTCGACCGCGGTGGTCGACCTCGAAAGTCTATGGACTTGCTACGGTCGACCGCAAGCCAATAAGACAACACTGAGTTCTGAACTCATGGCGGTCAACCGTGACGGTCGACCGCGAACTGATACTACAAAAAACAGGTTTTAAAAGCAGATTTTTGAGACTTTGAAAATATGTTAAAAATAACAAATAAAGTCCAAAAATAATAAAACTTTGGGAAATGTATATAAACATGTAATGAACATATTACAAAAATAATTTTCTAAATCGCATTTCCTATTTGTAAAAAATCATCATTTTGCATAATAGTCCAAAACATAAAAATGTGAACATATGAGTTTTGATAATTTAGCTTAATTATATTTTGAAACAATACAAAATGATTTTGTAGACTTAATAAAAGATGTATATAATGATTGTTAAGTCTATAAACTGAGAATATGATATTTTCACAGATACATTAGAAAAATAAAACATAGAAGTATGTATATGAAAATATATTTATTTCATATCTAAGTAGTTAAACCAAGTCACAATAATAAATATGAAATATAAACATGAAAACCCAAAATCATGCATGTATACATATAACTATATATACATAGAAACCAAATACGCGTGTGTATATGATATTGAGCTTAAGGTACTTAACACACATAATATAAAACCTAAACTAGATTACCCAAGCCGATCTTGATCTTCAATAAGCTTAACTTGGTCCACTATACGGATGAAGCTTAACTTGGATCTTGAACTTGAATTGCATAAGCTTCACGCACGATTCCTCCAACCTCCATTTGATATGATCGTTATGGCGCAACCCATCCAACCTCCAACATGTTGTTTGCCTAGAATAAATACAAAACACAAATACTAGATAAACAACATTAGATATAAATTGTTTGTAAATCATCATCAAACAAGAAGCCAACACTATTATACCTTGAAGATAGCGAAGGAAATGTTTAACGTCATTCCAATGCCTCCTTGTAGGAGAAGCACTATACCTTACTAGCAAGTTCACCTCAAAAGCAATATCAGGCCTGGTGCAATTTGCGAGATAGAGAAGTGGTCCAATGGTGCTCAGATAGGGAACTTCTAGCCCTAACATTTCTTCATTATCTTCTTTGGGTCTAAATGAGTCTTTATCCACTTCGAGGGACCGGACGACCACTGATGTGCTAAGTGGATGAGATTTATCCATATAAAATCTTTTCAAAACCTTTTTCACGTAGGTCAACTGGTGTAGAAAAATTCCTTCTGGAAAATTCTCGATCCGTAGGCCGATACAAAACTTGGTTTTTCCCAAGTCTTTCATTTCAAACTCCGTCTTTAGGCATGAGCTAGCTTCTGTAAGCTCCTTGTGCATTCCAATAACATTTATGTCATCAATATAGGCTGAGATAATACAGAAGCTATTTTTAAATTTCTTTATAAACACACAAGGGCAGACATCATTATTTTCATATCTCCTCTTTAGGAGGAACTCACTCAGTCGGTTATACCATATTCTACCCGACTTTTTCAAGTCGTATAACAACCTTTGTAATTTAATGCTATACATGTTGTGATTCTTACTTTCTCTCAATTCAGGAATTTTAAGTCCATCAGGGAAAAAATATTAGTGTCTAATGACTCATATAAAAATGTGGTCATGACATACATATACTGCATATATAAATTCATAGTTTCTGCCATAGGTATTAACTTACGGAACGTAATACAATCACTAATAGGAAAATATTTTACATCTAAATCGATGCTGGGTCTCTGCATGAACCCATTGAGCTATGAATCTCGCTTTATATCACACTACCTTATAATTCTCATTTATTTTTCTTACGAATACCCATTTATATCATGTAGGGATATATGGACTAAAGGTTCAAAATACTTTAGCGAGTTCAGCTCAGACTCAATTGCCACTTTCCATCTCACCTAGTCCGAGTGCTTCAAGCACTCTGCTACCAACTTAGGTTCTGAATCCAGATTATTTTCGGAGATAGTAAGAGCAACTGTACAAGCAACTATGTTGTCGACAACTTTTATATTTCTATTATATATTGCTTCTTTTTCACAAATTCGTGGTCACTTTAATTCTTATTTTATGTCAACCAAATCCTCGTCATTTCCCTTAACAATTGGATTTGATCGTTTCGCATCTCCAGTATTGTGATTATCAAGAACGTGCAACTTTTCTGGAGATTCCATCTTCAGGATGGACCTCTTCCGAAGGTTATAGGAGTGACTGTCTTTCAATATAGAATTTAGTTTGTCGCGGACTTTTATCTGTTATACTAACATGTTTATATGCTTCTGACACAGTATGCTTCTGGCATACCAAATTATCAATGATATACTCAACATGAATATGGGGCTTAGTCACTCTTTTCTTAGCAGATTATCATGTGAACTTCTGATCGTTCAGTTTGACTAGTATGTGGATATAAATATTGAAGATCTTTTTTATCAATAGAATTTCTTGATATTATTTTGTATTTTAGGCACTAATCTCCCCCTAATGTTGTCAATTGATCTTCAATAAAAATACAGTCAGCATACCAAATTGTAAATTTATCCCTTAACATGGGCCATATGTACTAAATTATTGACGGAGTTTTATTGTACCTTCACTGAGGTCCTATAGGGGTACGTTATGGTGGTGATATAGAAACATGGACTGCAAATAAAGAATACGCGGATGGAAAATGTTTCGCTCCTTCACCACGTATTAGATAAAGAGGGAAAATAGTGATATGCAGTTGGTCGGATTTGGTTTGAATGCCCCATTTAATTAAAGGAAATCCGATAAATCATATTTTACCCAAGATGACCCAATAGCTCATGCCAGAATTTAAAAGAATTTGGGTCCCTAAATCTCAAAGAAATCATCGCAACATGGTGTATTTTAGGTCATACAAATTCTAAAGTGTATAAATAAAAACCACATAGGTTCAGAAGAGTTTAAAGCAAACTCAAGTTAAATCAAAATTGTTTGACAAATGCATATAATCCAAATATAGAAAAACCAAATAGTTTACCTTGACCACCTCGATAAGATCCACTTCAATGTCCACTATCTTCCCTTGTCCAAGTTTATGAATATTAGTTTGAATTATGACATGTGCTTCAGGCACTATGACTGAACTAATTAAACTTGCATCATGGTTCCTTACAACAGCTGGTTGTGTTTTTAATAACTACTAATACAAGGATTAGTTCATAATGCTTTTAGTTGTACTATTGTAAGAGTACAAGGTTACTTGTTGAATTGTATTCAGACGAGGGTTTAAAATCTAAAAATGGCTACAGGATAAGTTCTCCTACTATGTTCATAGCTCCCCCTTGTCCACAAGTATAAGTAATTTTCTAAATTGTAGCATGTGCTACAAACACAACTCGTAAGCTAACTAGTCTGACACTGTGATTTCTAATCATCAATTAGTTTTGCTTCTCTGCGACTACTAATGTAAATATCAATTCAGAATGATAAGTGCAATTCTTGGTCATGTACTGCTGCTCGAGTATAATATTATTTGCATGTAATGGAAAAAATCTTTTCGATTTATTCTACGAGCTTCACCCACTAGACAATATGGCACATGGTTGAACCATATTTAGTTATGTATTTGAAATCCAAAAAGTTCCAATTCAGTCTGTCAGTTGCGTTTGAGGGAAGATTATTGGCTTCCATATATCAAAGCAATCTTTCAGGGATTGCCTAGAAAAGTAAATACTTTTTCAGTGAGGCATTAATTTTTCACGTCTTAATTGATAGAGAGAAAATTTAAAGTATTTGACTTCTGGACAAAAATATTTAAAGAATCAAGAGATATAATCGTGCAAAAATCACAAGGGTGTCCAGTAAAAATAAACGTTTGAGACAAAAATAAGTAATAATTACTATCATATATCACATTGCACTAACCATGAGGACGAAAGATGAGAAATTAAAAATATTCACATTTTAATAAGATCACACATAATCACCAAAATCACCAAGCTCCTTTTTCTAAAGATCTTCATAAAGGTTATCTTTTAAATATTTGCTTCTGGCAAACTAGCCTGATATTAAAATTCACACAAAATTTTTAATGCTCGGACGATCAATGACCATCACAAACTCAAGAAAGTAAAAAATAAACAAAGGCATAACAAGTATGTGCTATCCTTTCTTCTAAACTCAAGGTTGCCAGATTCAAAACATCACCAAGGCAATTTTGGATAGAAACTAATATTGCATAATTTTAGTGGAGAAGAAGAATCGGTGCAATTAGCAATAAAAAAAATAGACCACTTATGAACGCCAACATGAGCTTTAAAAACCCACAACTTAATTTCAAGTTTTCATGAGGCTTAGATTTTACTTCAAGCAAGCAAATAGAATATTTAAAGCAAAAGCATCAAATTGATATATTATGACAATTTTTCATGATTGATGCTCTGTATGAACTTCTGCATATAATCATTTGTCTTTTGGTAAAAATTCACTTTCTTTGTAAAGCTAACATACACAATTAATGATCCATATAGTAAAACATCATATCAATACCATATGTCTATGACAGAGAAGGTACATACCATATGATTAATATACAGACTCATGGATTCATCAAAAGAATAAAGAAACTTATTGGTGACAATTAGCTGTGTGCATGTGTGTATTTTCCTTTAATGATATTTAACTAAAAATCAACATTTAGACTCCTATATTAATGACTTTATGCTGCATCAAATTCAACAATGAACCGAACACCAAGTGCTTGTGCCCCATCTTGATTCATCCCTTTTTGTATTTAGTAGGAGATCCGTTATTAACCAAACAAACATTATGGTTATGCTTACCAAATGCATGTGATAGACCAATCATCCTGTGACTTGGTATTTTCCTTCATCTCAATGCAATTCCATGATTGTGAAGATTAAACTACATCCATATGACTATAGTTTATCCTCTTGATTGTTGTGAACATCACAAAAGTTTGTTTTTCTTTTGCAGAAATAGTCGAAATAAACATATTTAATTTTGGGAGTTGTGTGCTTCATTCATTTGACCAATATCTGAAACCTTGTTTCTCAAGAACGTCTTCAATTGATAATCAGCCAGTTCTTCAAGGTGCTTGATCCATTGTGTTCATTTTTTTCATTATGATATATAGGGGCATTATTTTGTGTTAAACTTTGGCAGTTGCATCCAAGTACATGTCAGATGTCTATCCTTTTTTTCTACACTTGTTTACATATCATTTGGCTATTAGTTTGTCTACAGAATGTGTGTTCTTTTTTATTACATGGTAACAAGTTAGCAGGCAAATATATTTTGTAGTACTGTTGTTAATACCCCTCAATTTAAAGTTTATCAATACGTCTTAAGAGTTAACCGCCATATGCTACATTTTTTAAAGGAATATACTAAGGTAATCATTCTGATCAGAATAAAAGCAAAATAAGAAAGTATCATGAAGAAATTGTTACCTCGTAAGATGTGTACACTGAAATATCTCTTACCACCAATGGATGATTACGACTCGGCTAGCTAGAGCTTTCGTGCTGATAACGTGTTGTAATATACTAAAGAAATGAAACAAGAGACAAGACAAGAGAAGAAGAGAAATTGTAATATTTCTTCATCAATTTCATTTTCATACATCGTACAATTTATAGATATATGATAGAAGATAAAATGACATCAAGGTAATAGTCCACATACAAAGTAATGTCCACATACATTTTATCTTTTAGATTTTAACAAAATATCTTTTAGATTTCTACAGAAAGTATGTAATATTTGTACGGTGAATTAATTAAAGTGCAAATGGGAGAGTTCTTTAATATCTTGCTTTTTTAGTTTCTTTCTCTATGTGTATGTGCAAAAAAGATCGCAGTGAATGAGTTCTGATTTCTTTCTCTTTTGCTATTTGTCTTCTATGTTTAGTGTAGATTATCTACATTTTAATTTGGACATCAAATCAAATTTTTATTCATGGTAGATCTGCTTCTTAATTGGAAATTATTTGTTGCATCATTTACAAATACTTTGTCATGATTAGTATATCGAATCCCCCCCAAATTATTTGTTGCATTATTTACAAATACTTTATGATGAGTATATCGAGGGGGGGGGCCCGGGCGGCCTCCCTTATTTTTTGCTCTATGTTTGTGATTAGTATTTAATATCTTTGTCCAATTTTATATTGCAATTCATGTTTGAATTGCATAAAATGTCACCGTAATCGTGTACACTAAGCATATAAATTTCATTCCTTTCATCTCTTTTCATATATTTCAGCATGATTTGGAAGCTATAATTTCATTGTTATATATTCCAATTTACTTTTTTCTGAAGACTCATTATTTTATCTCATATATATAATCTTCAGGTTAAATATTTTGGTTTAAGGAAGACTTTCAATGGGATAAAATTATATAAGGGATTCTCAATTGGATAAACTTTAAAAAATGTTAGTGAACATTTTCAAAACAATTTTGTTTATAAGAAAAGTTGCATGAGGGGCTATACCAATACAACAAAAAAAAATTCAGAAAAGCTTATTTTCTTTTATAACAATTAGAGCCTTAAGCTTCATGCACTTGTTCTTGGAGTCACATTGTGTGGATAAATTAATGCTTATATGATACTAAGAGAGGTGTCAAAATCAGATTTTCATTCCTAAATATCACTAATCTCAAAATCTTAAGAAACAATAAAATATAAATAGATGAAGAAATTTATTATTGTAACTTGCACTTAGAGTTCATATATAAACACTAGTACAAAACAGGACAGCCCAAACGGTTATTAGAACCGTTTGGGCAAATCAAGATAGCCCAAATGGTTCAAACCGTTTGGAATAATAATTCCAAATGGTTTAACTCGTTTGGAAGTTTAGAAAAACCCATACACAACACCCAAACGGATTTAACCGTTTGGGATATTTTATACCAAACAAGTAAACCCGTTTGGGAGTTTACCCGTATCCTACAAAATGAAATTTCATTTCCCCCTATATTTCCCCGTTCTCCGTTTGAACCAGCTATAATTCCCCAAAAATTTTTGCTATAAACCGCCATTCCCCCCAAATTAGCCCCCCAGCGTGATATTTCCCCTAATTTTTCGAAGTCCGACCGCGGCCTCTAGCTTCGCCACCGCTCCTCCGCCTCCGCCACGTCGTCTACCACTCCTCCGCCTCGGCCTCGTCCTCCACCGCTCCTCTGCCTCATCCTCCACAGCTCTCCGCCTTCTCCTCCACCGCTCCTCTACCTCCTCCTCCACTGTTCCTCGCCTCCTCCACCGCTCCTCCGCCTCCTCCTCAACCGCTCCTCGCCTCCTCCACCGCTACTCCGGCTCCTCCTCAATCGCCTCTCGATTCCACCACATCCTCCTCCACCACCTCATCCTCAGGTCCCCTCATTTACAAAACCCTAGCCTAATTTAATTGACCATCTAACTCAAATTTCCCTATTTACAGCAAATTAATCGAGGACCCGACATCGTTGTGACGCCCCTGGGTTCACACAAGGCTGCAGTCCGAGGTGAAACCAGAAATGTAAAACCTGCCATGCACCACACCGTGCAATAACACGTTTCACCATCACAATTACTATCTCTCTAGTGGAATCAACAACAGGTGTAGGTACAAAGCAAGTAAAAGGTAAATCAACAATACTGGATGAAATGACAGAACATAACACATCTCATCAACGAAATAAACTGAAGTACATAGTCAAGGTCTGAAATGAATAAACTGGAGTTCTTAACAAGTCTCAAATACAATAAGTCTGAGTAAAAGAAATAAGGCACACAGCCTTTACAACTTCTAGAATAAACTCTCAAATGTCTAAACCAAAAAGTCTATAGTGGAGCTCAAAAGAAAAATATATCTAAAGTAGACAGCTGACACTAAAGTGCATCGCTATCAACCTGCGACACTCCGTGCTCCTGGCTCGTGACCTGAAAGGGGGAGGGGCAACGAGCGTCAAAGCGCTAGCGAGTAACATCACAACCAACCCCAAGGGAAAAGGGCTCATTGTATATGAAAATACAGATAATATATAATAGATCTAAAATCATTGATCTTACGAAATGAGGGTTTTAGTATTTAAAAATTTACAACACGAGAATAGGTACGTCGAGCGAAATAATCCAAATAAGGAAACCCTCATGTATATACCTTACATCTCAAATTTGTAAATTTCTAAATACCAAACCCAAGGTTCTAGTACCGTAACAATGATAAAAGAAAATACAACAAACACCAGAGCATAATTACAGTGCTGTAACATAGTCAACGTGAATATCACGATGTTAGTTACATGAATATTTTGTCAAAACCTACATAAGTGTCATAGCAAATCTACATAATCATCATGTTGTGAAATGTAGTATAGTAATCACATACAGGGTTAAGAACCATGTCCGAAACAAGAACCAACTATCGTAGCTATCCAAACTCATGGAATAAGTGTCAATTGTCCAACACGAGGACTGAGAGAGATTATAGTCCAACACGAGGACTTCTATGGTTTATAGTCCAACACGAGGACTGTGGAAATGCTAGAAGAGCGCTATAACTCATGTAGTGAAATCTGCTTATCAATCTCACAACCAAAATAGTATATATGTCCCAAATTTATACCCCAGGTCATCTATCATGCATGGACACGTAGTGGGGCTAATAACCAAGGTCAGATAATCCAAACAAACCCCCGAATAGGAGTAAAAATACTCAAATACACCAAAACTGGAAAACTGCAACAGAGAGTTCGGCGGTCGACCGATTCGGTCGATCGAACCCTGACACCAAAACTTGGCGGTCGACCGCTAGGCATCTCGGTCGACCGACCAGACATCGCGGTCGACCGAATCGATGTTGCGGTCGACCGAAAAGATGTCGCGGTCGACCGAATCGATGTCGCGGTCGACCGGAGCCTTGACACGAGCTCAGTGGTCGACCGCATCGGTCGACCGCCGAGCGGACAGAACCCAACCTGGGTTTTCTGTCAGCTGCTAAACCTGAAAACAAACTTTGAAATCTTGCGATAACATGAGTTTTAATGAATTAGGAATCATACTGAAGATACACAACAAATTCCCAAGCTTGAAATCTATATTTCCAAAATTTTAAATCCATGAGAAACAAATCCAAAACGTTTTAATAACTGTAAAGATGTTTTAAACTCTTGTTTAGGCAAAAACTCATATCTAGATCTTCTTTAACAGAACATGGGTGAGTTTTTAAAACATATAAAGTCCCAAATCCATATTCTATGCCATAATAACCTATTAGTTATTCTAAAATACGAATTTGGCTCAATAAAACCCAATAAAACTCAGTTCTTGATATTAAATTGAAAGGGGTGGGGGTTGGGCGAGAAATTACTCGCCTTGGGTGCTGATGAAGCCCTAGATCTGCAATAGGTTGCTTCCCTTCTGTGGAAAATCCAGAATCTCGCTGAAAATCCTCAAGAACTTCCCCAAGCCACCAATGTCAGCTAGGGTTTTGAGAGAAGGAAGATGGGGCTAGGGTTTACGTCTGGGGCTGAAGAGATTTATCCTGGGTTGAGTTGGTATAAATACCAACTCCCCAACCCGACCCGAAACCCAATAGCCCAAAAACTAAAACCCGAAACCAAACCTGTAAAACTCTCTGATCGCTGATCGGTCGACCGCGTCGGTCGACCGCTCAGCGCAAAAATGCCTTCTGATGGGCATTTCACCTGCTGGCCATATACCACTCGATTTCTCTTACTTGTAAACACCTGCTGGGATTCCAAACACTGATAAACATATATATCTTATATTTATATGGTTACTCATCACAAGGGAATTATTTACTATTAATAATTCACACATATATATACATATATATACTATAGAAATTTTCGGGGTTTTACAGTCGTCTTCTCTTCCTCAGCCATCTTCTTTCTCTAGCAAACTTATTTAAGGTAATTTCTGAGAGTTTTCTTATTTTTAGGAAATATTGAGTTTTTTCTGCTATTATCTTGTATTTTCTAAAATTAATGGTTATTCATGATTACATTTATGTTCTTCCTTCAACTTCCCTGGCATTTCGGTTTATTTGCATGCACTCTATTATTTTTCTAGGTTTTCTGTAGATATACAGTGACGGATATAAGAACTTTCCATTATATTGGCAGGTATATAAATAGTTTAACACTTACTTCTAATAATTATGGAAAAATATTGACAATTATATAAATAGCTTAACACTTTTAATAATTATGGAGTTTTAAGATGATAAAAGAGCTTTCCATCATCCTTTCATAACGAAATATTTGAGAATAATAGCCTACATAGAGCATCAATGATTAGGTGAGGTTGTCTGTAATTTCAAAGACGCAAATCTGAGCTAATTTTTTTTCAAACTTTGATGTATTACACATACTGTTTTTTTAAGAATAGTACATATATAGTGCGATACCTCATACAACTCATTGACATCTCTGAGGTATTTATTGTGATTGGCCAACAAGAGTTTTTCTATGATCAGGTTCCTGATGCACCTAGAAGCCTTGGGCTTGCTCTCTATCTCAGCATCTATGGCATTGGAAATTTCATTAGTAGTTTTCTTTTGTCTGTGATTGATGGAGTAACTGAGAGTGCAAGTGAGAGTTGGTTCTCTAATAACCTGAACCATGCACATCTTGACTACTACTATTGGTTTCTGGTTGTTCTCAATACCCTATCGTTTGTGATCTACATGTATTGTGCTCATGCTTTTGTCTATAAGAAGAAAGATAATGGTGCATTGTAATGCTAACTTTCTGTTGTTGTAATATTTTCTGAAAAGAAAAAAATATTCAAGTAGCATAAAAAGAATATTTGTTTGCTGTGTGTTTGAAATGCCTGGTTGAATCTTGATACAAAATTAACGTGGGACTTGAAGCGCATCAAAGACGAAAAACTTACACTTCATTAAACTTTTTGGCTTTTAATTGTAACTCTATATTCGAAGCAAAGTCATGATCATGCTTAGCTTATTCCCTAAATTCATGTTTTTAGAAGTTATCACTGACAATTCATTTTATTTAGGTTATCATGGCCCGTAACTACATTAGAGATAAGGATTGGATGTACGTGGGTCGTGCAGAACGCATGCAATCTATTTTCGTTAATGGAGTTAGTGCTTTCATAGACTTTGTACGTAGACACAATATGGTCCGACATGGGAGACTCATTTGTCCATGTAATAGATGCGCGAATAGGTTGCATCAATTGGAGGAAGAAGTAGAACTTCACATTGTGAAGAATGGTTTTGTTAGCGATTACAAAAATTGGGTATACTATGGACAAATTGAAGGTCTTAGTGATGCAGATGAAGAAGAACAAGAAGAAGATAACTTATTTCTTGATGAGGAAATAGAGGAAACGGTTGAGGTAGCTCTAGGTAACACTAACACTGCTGAAGATCCTCCTTTCGGAGGAGGACATCGTGAAGACAATTATGACAAATATATGAATGATGCTAGGAGGCCAATTTATGAGAATGCAAAACACTCCATGCTATCATGGTTTGTCCATCTATTCCAGATTAAATGTCTAAATAAATAGAGCAACAAGTCATTTACGATGCTGCTCAAGTTTCTTAAAGATTCTATGCCTCCGGGGAACCATGTGCCTGATAGCTGGTATGAAGCTCAAAAGATAATGTCTAATCTGGATCTAAAATGTGAGATGATACATGCATGTCCCAATGATTGTATAATTTACTGGAAAGAAAATTCAGATAAGACGGAGTGTCCTACTTGCGGAGAGGCTAGATATAAGAAGAAAGTTCATGGTCAAAAGAAGAATATACCTATCAAGATAGTACGATATTTTCCCATTACACAGAGACTGCAGAGGCAATTCAAGTGTAAGAAGATAGCAGTGGTGATGACTTGGCATCACCGTGCACGTCCAAGTGAAAATGGATGAATGAGTCATCCTAGAGATACGCCTGCATGGAAGGATTTTGATAGTAGGCACCCAATATTTAGTCAGGAACCTCGCAATATCAGACTGTGTAATGACCGTGAATTTTAATACTAGTTAAAATAATTTTTTTAGTATTTTAAAATATTTAATTATTATTTTTAAAAGAGTATTTGTAATTTTCTCAATTTCCTATAATTTTCTATGATTTAAAAATCTGATTATATATTTATATAAATGATTTTGATATTTATAAATTTATTTTGTGCGGTCAAAATTCCTAGAATTAATTTGTTGTATTATCGGTACTATTACGTAATATTTTAAGTAATGTATTGTATTATTAATATTATTACAAATTATTTCACCTAATACATGGTATTATTAATTAAGTGTTTTGGTATAATTTATCGTATTATTTCTATTGTTACATATTATTTATCGTATTAGTATAACTTGTACGTTTTACTGTGTATATAATTATCCCATAATTATTTAATTTTAAATGTAAGTAAATATATTTTATTTATTAATTATTTCCGTTTAATTGTACAATATGGGTATTTTTCGACTCTTTCGTATCAACTATTGTAATATCACAACAGGTACGTTTTTAATTGTAGATAAATATTCCATGATTATTTTTATTTTTAAATATCAATAATTAATTATTTTAGATTAATTTCCATTTTCAAAAAACCCTAAAATTACCTATATATAAATAACCTATCCCTCTCTTCTCTCTCTCTCTCTCGTGTTAACCCCGCCGTCACAGTTTCTCTCTCTCCCTCTCGTTCTCCTCCGACAAACAGCGCCAACCGTTGAGATCTCCGCCCGCTCCTCTCCCATCTCCTCTTCCCGCGACCACGACGAAACCCCCCAACCCTCCGCCTCCGTCGAAACCGCCGTTCACCACCTCTAAGACCGCCGCCTGCACCCGAACCCGACCCGCCGGAGTTCGCCTCCGACCTCAGCCGCTCCCACGCCGTCTCCCTGACCGCCATACCCCTCGCCGACCACCCCGTTGTACCTGCTCAACACCCAGCCGCCTCCGCCTCCTGTTCGCCGCCGCACCACCTCGCTCCCCTCTCCTCCAGCCCTGTTCGCCGCTCCGCTTGCAGCCTCGCCCGTGCCTGAGCAGCCGCCGACCAGAGCTCTCCAACCCCATCACCTCTGCCGCCGCCTTCGCCTCCTGTCGCTGCCCATCTCCGGCGAACCCCTGCAGCCTCTCCCCCGCCCAGCTCGCCCAACTCCCCCGCAGCCAGTCCTCGCCGCTCCAGGCCGCCACCTTGGCCTCCAACGCCGCCTGACCACCACCACAGCAGCCCACACCTTCGCCTCCGACCGCCTGTAATCCCTGCTCTAAGCTCGCCGCCTGTGATTCCGCCAGCGCCACCAAACTCCGACCAGATCCACCCCCTTCGGATCTGCTCCGTCCACCGCCGCTTGCTCCTCAACCAGCCGTCCCCCAAGTCTCCCTGTCGCCGCTGTCCTCCACTGCTCGCCGTCACCGTTGCCGCCCATCACTGCCTCCTCGTCCGCGGATTCGTAGCCCCAAACCATCAGCGTCGATTCGTTCGACGAACCCCGAGGCAAGATCCCGCTTGCTCAGAACTACCTTTCTATAAATTATGAATTATCTGTTATGTTAATTTGTGGTAAAATTATCTGTGTGGATGTGATGAATAATATTAAATAAATTTTAATTATGTGATAAGCAGTATTTTCAGGATAATTGTAATAGATTAAAGAATTTATTTTTATGATGAGGTTATTTTAGAATAATTATAATAATTTTGAATTTATGTTGTGGAAGGAAATTATTTAGAATGATAAATGTTTTTAGAAAAAGTTAGTTTGGAAAAAGATTATTTTGTATTATGACCGTGTGATTGATAGTTGTAGCACACGACATTTCATGTATATTGATACCGACAGGTTAACACTCTTATGTATACTCACTCATGTCATATATGCACACCTGATTCATCGCTAGTCTATATAGTCATGTTCATCATATGATCTGCATAAAATAGTTATATTTATTTATTATTTCTTGTTTTGTTGATAACCGTTAGTAGTTCATGTTCTTAGTAGCCTAGCGTGTCGTGTATAGGACCTAGATACCTGTGTTTGTTGACTTAGAAAAGCGAGAAGAATTGAGATGTGGAATTCCTGGTTTAGGTGATCGGATGTGAATGTTGATTATTTCAGGCTCGCACCAACGATATTCCTGTGTAGCGTTGGGGTGGGTCTGAGGTGCAGTGATATTGATTGTGGATTATTCTAGGCTCGCACCAATGATATTCATGTGTAGCGTTGGGGTGGGTCTGAAGTGATGTGATATTATGCTTGTTGATTATTTCCAGGCTCGCACCAGTGAAATTCCTGTGTAGCACTGGCGTGGGTCGGAGGGGGGTAGTGAAAAGTTGTACGTAAATGATTTGATGAACAATCGATTATCCGAGAATATGAACCTTGACTCTAGTGAGAAGTGAACCAGTGAGTTGTGATAGGATGGCTAGTTGTGTTCTTTTCATACATAGATTGGGGTTAATATTTAATTATCTACAATTTGAGACATATGGTATATACATAAGGGTTTCCTTGTTTGGATTATTTCGCTCGACGTACTACGTCTCTTGTTGTAGATTTTTAAGTATTAATTCCATCTATGGTATGATCTTGTTACTTGGTTGATTTTTGGATTCATCTGATTAATAGTATCCCAGTTGCTCGTCTCTATTGTTATTACTATCACCACATGTTCTATTTCTATTTCTGTTATCGCATTGACCACGCATATATTATTATTACTGTTATTGTATTTGTTCCTGCCTTGGGGGATCTTGCCGTGTGTTCCACACGCTGACGTACTCCTGTTTTCTGGGTGTATGTCAGATTTAGGAGATGAACAGCCTTAGTACGGGATAGTACAGGAACCAGAGGATTCCCAGTAGGAGTGCCTTACAGACGGAGTAGAAGACAAGCTGAAGCGTAGTAGTTTTCTTCTGTAATAGCTGATGAACACTAGAACTCTTTTACAGTATTTCTTTAGTTGATGATAGATTTAGTTATTTTATTTCCTTTTATTATGGACTATGTATTTCTTATTTCTTAGTTGAACTGTTGTTGTAATAAGGGTACGTTTGACCCATATTTTATATCTGGGATGATTTACCATTGATGATATGTCTATTTTTATTCTGGGTTGTCTTTATATTCTTGCTATGTGTGATCGGGAACCTATGACTTTGCATTGTACTTATTTTCAGACGCTTAGCGTATTGGATTGAGAAGAAAGGAAAAGAGAAAAAAAAGAGTATATTTCTTCTTAATCTAATACATCGCGGGCTTGTTCACGTTCCGGTTCCCGAGTATTTTAGGAAGCGGGGCGTGACAGACTGGGATTGGCTAGTGATGGCTTTTGCCCCTTTAGCTTTAAGGGCAATCCCCACAGCACATGGCCCGTTGTGATGATGGTTTATAACCTCTCACCGTGGTTGGCTATGGACCAATCATATTTCATGATGCCTCTTCTTATTGATGGTCCAAAGTCACCGGGAAACAATATTGACGTCTATCTTCGACCTCTTATCGAAGAGTTAAGGTCTTTATTCATCGATGATGCAGAGACATACAATGCGGACACAGGGACAAACTTCACCATGCGTGCAGCCTTAATGTTGACAATCAATGATTTTCCTGCATATGGAATGCTATCTGGTTGGTTTGTACATGGTTACACTGTGTGTCCTTACTGTCATCTCCAGACAACATCGAGAAGACTACCCCTTAGCAATAAGACTTGTTATTGCTGCCATCGGCGCATGTTGGATGAAAATCATCCGTATAGAGATGACATCATCCACTTTGATGGTACTAAAGAGAATCGTTCGCGTCCAAACCTATTATTTGGAGAGGATATACTTGCTCAGTGGAATGATAAAAACAACGTGACTTTCGGAAAAGTTAAGGGAAGGCAAGAAACACATCGGATGGAACAAGAAAAGTATCTTCTTCGAACTACCCTACTGGAAGACAAATAAAGTGTGGCATAATCTAGACGTCATGCACATTGAGAAGGGAGTATCTGAGCACATACTTAACTTATTTCTCTGTAAAGATGGAAAATCAAAAGATAACCTCAAAGCTTGAAGGGATCTCCAGGCGTGGAACATTAGAAAAGAGTTGCATCCTATACTGAAGGTAGGGAATCCAGACCAATTTGTACTCCCTAATGTCATGTATCACATGTCACCAGATAAGAAGAAAAAGTTTCTTCAGGTGTTACATGAGTTGAAGGTTCTTACAGGGTTTTTAGGATCATTTAGTAAGAAGATAAAGATTGTTAAAGGCAAGATCGAAGGGTTGAAGAGTCATGATCACCATATTATTATAGAGCATCTTCTTCCACTCTCTCTCAGGACTTCCCTTCCTAAATCAGTCGGTTTAGTGATCAACGATATTTGCGGATTCTTTCGGGAGTTGTGCGCTAAAAACATTAAGGATGATAAGTTGAAGAAGCTAGAGGCTGAAATTCCCTTAATTTTGTGCAAGCTTGAGCGAATTTTTCCACCATCATTCTTTGATATCATTGTACACCTGACTGTTCATCTTGCAACCGAGGCTAGGCTTGTTGGACCGGTACAATATCGATGGATGTATCCTATCGAAAGGTACCTTTAGTTTTATCGTTAACATAATCGATATATTTTTATTTTACATCTTGGATGTGATGATTTAGTGTTAAGCTTTTGTAGGTATCTTCTCACTCTAAAAAATTATATTCGCAATAGAAATTAGCCAGAGGGTTCTATTATGGAAGGTTATCTGCTAGAGAAAGTAACCACTTTTTATTCCCGTTATCTGGATGAAGACATTAAGACAAAACTCAACAGACCTCTTGGGATTCATGACGGACCATCAAAAAAGCTAGACTACAATAGAATGACTCTCGCATTTATCAACAAGATTCATCACTTTATCCTTCTTAATATCGAATGTCTTGGAGAAGTTAGAGAGTACGTCTATTTTGCTTAATTATATATGTTTATATGACATAATATACTTCTCACATTAACTACTAATTTTGACATTAGAATACACATGGATGAAATACGTGCAATGCATAGTAATTGGAATGAGGCACGCGTTGAAACACATCATCAGGACAATTTTTGCAATTGGTTTAAACATTATGTAAGATTTCTATTATCTCAATTTTTGACTCATTCATTCAATCTAATCTAACATCTTTATGTAATTGTCGTATTGACCTTTTTGTTAGAGTCGATTACCAAGTGTAGAATCAATATTAGATAAGGAACTTGGATATTTGGCTACACTTCGAGATGTTGAAGTTAAATACTTTAAAGGAATCAGTGTTAGCGGTTACAAGTTTGAAATCAAGTCTATAGAAGAATCTCGAACCACTTAAAATAGTGGAATTGCAACCTTAGGCACTAATGACGAGATATACTATGGGTACCTTGATAACATACTTGGTATCAACTATCCTGGACGAGCAGGATGCATTTATGTCTTTCAATGTGTTTGGTATGATATGAAGACTGGAACTGGTAAGTGGAGAGACAATTACGGGACTTGGGTAGATGAATATGGATTGACGAGTGTAAACACCATACGTTTTTCCTTTGAGGATGATCCATTTATATTTCCAGAACAAGCATTTCAAGTATACTACTCGAAGTGCTTGAGGCATTCGGGGAGGAGTGTTGTATGTCGATGGAGGCCCAGGGATACTTACGACGTCCCACAGTTCATAGATTCGGAGGTCGTAGAGATCAATGATGATGAAGAATTTGAGCAGGAAGAGGTTGTATGTCAAGATAAATCTCCTGAATCTAATAAAATTTCATGGGTTAGGAATGATTTGAATAGTGAAATACTTGTAGATATTCCTACAATTTCTAGGAAATCTGAAGAACCTAACATTTCTGTAAAGCGAAAAAGGTAACTATTATAAAAATTCATGTTGTTTAAAATTATATCTTTAAATTTATATATATGTCTATTTCACATATATCTTATATGAATTGTACAATTATTTATAGGGCTTGACGAATATGTCTGGAGTTCCATCACGGACAAATCACGTAGACTTTTACAGCACGGAGATCTGCATCGTATACATATGTTAATATTCACACACTCGCATACATATGTACATTGGCATACACAAATATACACTCATACATTGCTATTACTTAATTCTCAGGTTTCTCGTCCTGCTCCCACTCGTAGTGATCCACCAGCTTTTACTCGTCCGGCTCCAATTCCTCAGCTCGCTACCGATATACCACATTCTGCTCGTCCTGCTTCAACCGCTAACACTTCTACTTCCAGTGCTCAAGGTCTGTCACAAGAGAATATTGCTAGGATATTTGCAGACTTAAGGCGTTCGGGCTTGTCCCAAGAGGATATTCTTCGAGGAATTTCTTCTGTTCCTTGACTGGATGGATCAGGCCGCTCCTATCTTATATTTTGATGTATGGGACATTTTGGATATTAGAGACAAATATATAATATTGAATGCTTTTCATTGTGAGATATTGAGTAACCATTGTGCATGTATCTCTAATATTACATTTTGAGTAATTATTGTGTATTTATATATAATATTAAATATTTAGCACCGTTTGAGATATTTTTGGGTATGTATATGTTTTTTATTTCATTGTGAGATATTGAGTATCATTGTGTAAATGTGTATATTAAATGTAAGCATGTAAATAAATAATTACTAAAATAAAAAACAATTAAAATTATAGGCCAAACGGTTGTAACCGTTTGGTTAGATACTTGCCCAAACGGGCAAAACCGTTTGGAACAACAATCTATGCCAAACGGGTGTAACCGTTTGGCCAAGTTTTTGGCCAAACGGTTACACCCGTTTGGCATAGATTGTTGTCCCAAACGGTTTTGTCCGTTTGGGATAACGTTCAAACGGTTGTAACCGTTTGGACAACGGCCCAAACGGTTACGACCGTTTGGGCAACCGTTGGGGAAAACTCATCCCCAATGGCTTTAGCCCAAACGAGTTTTTCCCCTTTCCCAAACGGTTAGAACCGTTTGGGAGGGGGTTTTCCCAAACGGTTCCAACCGTTTGGGTTGCCCTGTTTTGTACTAGTGAAATACCTGAATGTATACATGTGAAATGCACGTGCACCATATTAGTGTATTAAAGGGTATAAAGCATTATGAGCACTGGAAAATGTATTAAAGGGTATTTAAGATTCTTTTTGGGAGAGAGCTATCGAATCAAGGAGGCATGACAATGCATAGCATGGGTTAAAATACTAGTTTTATAAGTATTTTAAATGAATTTATGAGAGAAAATTGATAGTTCAGATGGTAAAGGTGGAAGAAAAATAATAACTCATGGAGTAAGATAAAGACTAAAAACAATTCAAAACAAAGATGAAATTAATTGTTCAGAAGGTAGGATTAGACCGAAAAATAATAGTTTATAGGGTATATAGGGACAAATCTAATAGCTAGAAGGCCAGTATGGAGTGGAGTCATTAATTTTTCGGCTAAATACTCATATTGGTATTTTAATTCCACCTCATTTACCAAGAAGGTATTTTAATTAGGCAAACCTGCTTTAAGACATTTTAATTGATTCAACTTACCAACAAGGTCATTTTTCTCGTTGGCGACTAGTTTTCCGACGAGAGCTCGTCACGTACGTGACACGTGATGTCTTAAATTGTTTTTTAGCTGCTGATGTGGTACAGATCTGTCCTACTTTGGGTGAATTGGGATTTTTAGAGAGTTAATTCCCGTCTTTAAACATTGCCACGTCAGAAAATCCGTGCCACATCAGCAGCTAAAAAACAGTTTAAATCATCACGTGCCACGCACGTGACGAGCTCCCGCCGAAAAACTAGTCGTCGATGAGAAAAATGATCTTGTTGGTAAGTTGAATCAATTAAAATGTCTTAAAATAGATTTGCCTAATTAAAATACATTCTTGATAAATAAGGTAAAATTAAAATACAAATATGGGTATTTAGCCTTAATTTTTCCCTCAATCAATGTCTTCCTGCTTCCCTAGCTAGAGCGAACAAAAAAGTCACTGTAATTATTTTTGATTAAATATATAATTAATACATACATAAACGTCTACAGAGAGGGGTAGGTTGTGGTTCCCCAAAAGCAAGCTGATAATCATAAATAAGCTCAACTTAGTTCAACACATCACCTCCACTGCAAGCAATACCTGCAGTCCTATCAACTGAGCATCCTGTCCTCTCTCACATTTATTGAGCAAAGCATTTAATGGCATCGATGATGATCAAACTTCTGATTTCTTATAAACGCGAGTATGGCAGATTTCTGAACTCTGACTGTTCACTTGTGTATGAATATGATCTCGACCTCTCTTCTACAGACCAGGATGTGCTTAAAAATATATATATATAATGTTTAAAATTATTTAATCACGTTTTCGAAATGGTAACGCAGTTGATCAGAGGTCTTTAGTACGGAATAATAGCAATTCAGGTTCCATTAACATGTATTTAATTCAGTGAATTTTATAAATCTACATGTTCAAAACCGAGTCCAGTATTTGGCCAGTGAGAAAAGTTTTTATTGTGATGTACTCAAACTATCACTTGATGGGATATGTAGCTTTTCATCGTGAAGTACACTTTGAATGCAAAATACATTTTTGAAAGCCGCATAATGTATGATAGCAGAAATTAGAGAAAATCAAGTGCCATTAATTAATTATTATCTAATATTTCATATTATCGAGCGGAACAAGGCTGTTATAGTATTTCCTAAGGATGTTTTTAACAAAGCATAGCTCCATCAATCACCTTTTAGTATTAAATGTTGGATTTAAATCTAATTAAATCTATTTGTGGGCATATATGATTAATCTGTGTGTATTGTTATCATTTAGGATAACCCACTAAAGTGATCACTCAATTTGGGTCAATGGGTATTTAAATATCATCATGGGGTTATATGTGCAGATACAATGTTGTAATTGTGATTTGATGAGTGGTCAAATTACAAATGTACAACATCTATAAATAAGGGGTTATGATCCCTAATTTAGGGTTACATTCTCTAATTCTTCTCACCCCCATCAAGAGAGAATTCTTAAGAAAGAGAATCCCTAAGATTAGAAGATCCAAAACTAATCTCAAAGTTTCATCTATGGATTTAGGTATAAGCTTCCGCTCTTTTTGATTCTTGTTAATCTCTTTGAATTAAACATGGCTTTATGATTTAGATCTTAAGTTTTTATAAGATCTAACAAGTGGTATCAGAGCCACATGTGATTAATTCTTAGGGGTTTAAGTTCTTAAAAAAATTAGGGTTTTTTATCTTAAAATCTCTGGTTTTGATTAAGAATTGTTCTCGGATGAACAGTAACGCTCAGATGAACAGTTAAGTTTTTTTATTTTTTGGATGAACAGTAAAAAATCCAATGTGAACAGTAACATTTTGGAATTTTTTGGATTTTTTCTTCGTTTTTTTTCTTGGATCTAGATCACGAATTTTTTTTCTTCTTTTTCGATTCTGGATCTGTTTTTGAAATAAAATCGAGAAATTTTGAATCTATTTGGCTTTTTGGTCATCGATCCCGTGCTCCTCGCCGGCGCAGCGTCGCTGGCGGCCTCGCTCTCGACTCCGACGACGACGGCGGCGTCAGGAAACCCTAGGGTTTTGACCTTTGGGTGCAGGAGCAATGCTGGCGCGGTTTCAGATTGAAACCCTAAGGGTTCGTGCGTGAAAACGTGGCAAAAATTAAGGAGGTGGTTACCTCAAATTTTGGCGAGGCTTGAAAGCTTCAAACGAACTTCGCGTTCGTTCTCAGGTGAGCCACGTGCTCAATTTAACCGAACTTCGCATTTGTTCTCCAGTGAGCATCGTGCTCAAATCAAACGAACCTCGCGTTTGTTCTAAGATGAGCCTCGCGCTCAGTTCTAAGGTGAGCCTCGCGCTCAATTCACTACAAGAAATACGGTATTTAACGACCAAAATTAGTAAAGAGAC
>BQKN01061919.1:213332-226920 GCA_022839385.1 Asparagus kiusianus
ATTACAAACACATCAACACACCCGTACATTACAAACACATCAACACACCCGTACATTACAAACACATCAACACATCAATATAGCTTCGTGTCGAGGGCGGCGGTCGACGGCAACGAACTGCAATGACCATAATATCCCAAACACCAATCGCTTCGCTCACCATTCGAGCTTTTAGGAGCCCTTTAATAAGCGACGTATACGCCACAACAGTCGGCAAACATTCGAATCTATTATTTTCCCAAACAAACCAAAACCCAAAGGGACGTTGCCAGCTTGGCACAACACGGCAATCAATATTCTCCAAATCTTCACGGTAGGCCACAGACCTGAAACAAGCATAAACCCCATCAACTGAAAGACCTCCTTGATTCTCCCCACCTTCTTAAAACAATAATCAAAGATCTATTCATCAAACCAATCATAATTAGACCACCTTAATCCTAACTAACGCTCCAAGCAATGAAATTAGGAGAATACAAGACCAAATAATCAAAGAACTCCAAACTACTTACCCCCTCTATCAATTCTTACATAACCCGCGCCCCTCCAATCATAGGATCCATATGAGACGAATAACTCGAGTTAAGCATCGAGGGATACTCATTAAACCTTTGAAAGAAGCCATCCGCGTCCCCTAATCCACTCAAACAATTATCATCACCGCCACCCAAATCCTCGTCAACCCTCCACATAACTGACCTCTCCTTCTCCTCTTCCAGCTCTCCCCCGGTGATTTGCCTCTCTCTCTCTTTTTCCGGCCGATCCGCTTCGTTGGCTTCCCCGTGAGCCTCTGAACGAGCTCAAGACATGGGCTCTCATGTTTTATCGGAAATGGACCAAAATTATAGAATCGAGATGCTCGATCAAAGCTCACGATGAGATCCAAGGACATGGATTGCAGCAAAAAACCCTAGAACTTGCGCGCGGGGGGGGGGGGGGGGGGGGGGCGGGGGTCGATAGAGAGAGAACGTGCGCGGCTGGGGAGACGGGCGCCGGCGGTCGGAGGTAGGCATCGGCGGCAAGAGGCTTTCGTTTTTTAATTTAGGGCTGAGTTGAAAATGGTGAGGAGGAGGAGAGATATTAATATGGGGCCAAGGGGTATTTTGGGGATTCAGAATAAATACAAGTGCAGAAAGTACTGTATTTTGAAGTTTGGGTTTAAAGATAAATATAAAAAGTGAATTGGGCTTAAAGATACAAATAATAGTACTTGGGTTTAAAAATAAATGGGAGTAAACAAATGGGCCTGAAAGCAAAAACCCCATATTTTTAGCATTTTCCATGTAGAAATCCAAGTTTCGAATCCTGGATGATTGAGAGGCGGATGGATTTGATCCGTGGATGGATAGATGGATAAAAGACAACTTTCCACCCAAACGGCGAAAACTGGCAAGATTAATTGAATCGAAAGAGCCTACCGCTGACGCCAAAGCTCGGAAAGCTGTGAAGAGGGGGTTTTTTGGGTTCTTGTATATATACCCCTTACATCTTTCATATTTGCAGAACTGTCTTTCAGATCTTGATATTTACAAATTTGCCCCTCTATTCTCACACATTGAACTTTTCTACCCCTTCCACTTAAGAGGTTTTTAAACTGTAGAATCTTAAAAAAATTCAATAATTTTCAATAATGTTGTAACAACAAACAAAATTATTGAGCGAGGTTAGAAAAACAAAATGTCAGAGAATTGGAGGATAGTTTTGCAAAATAATAAGATTCAGAAAGCAATTTAAAAAATATAGAATATTTAACCCCTATAAAATTTTGGAATTGCAGAAAAACACAATGGATTTGCATATTTTGAAAGGTATTCTGAAAGCAACATAAAAAGGTGTTCTGAAAGTTGTCGTCAGGTGCAATTTACCCAGAAGATATTGGAGATTTCCTGCAAAAATTACTGGGGACTTAGCGTGATTTTTGAAAGATATTTTATATTCTGAAAATGGTAACAGAGCTCAGACTCGGTTAGGCCACAATATTATCACGCGCTGAAAGTTAGAAAGAACCAAACTACAGAGAACCAAACGCAGAACCCAAGCAAACTCAATCTTAAGATTAAACCTATTAAGCATCACGACAACATTCAACACAAAGTACACATTATTCATCGATCAAAATCCCACAAAACAAACAAACCCCCTCCATTTCTCTAAGAAGTAGCTTCATGTGCTTTGTTCTGCACATAATGCCCATAATCCCTCGCCCTCTCCCTCACTTCCCTCGCCTTCTGTACCAGCCGGCTTCTCGCCATGTCCAACCGATCTGCCCCCACCGGATGCTTTCCGGCGACGTAGTTATAAATCCACGCCAGCACCGACACGGCCGCGGCGCCGAACCCGCCGGATACGATCAGCCCGCTCACCGCCAGCAGGACCACCGCAGCGGCCGGGACCAGGATCGGGCTGAAGATCACTAGCACCGGCGTCGCCATCACCAGCGCGATGACGGTCCCGGTCAGCAGAAGGCCGGAGATCACCAGCAGGGACGTGCCGATCCCTGCGGCGGTCGCGAACTTTACGGTCTGACGAGTACGGCTACCAGGCTCCATTTGTTGATTGTGAGAGCGAGGGGTTTGAGCTAGCTCGTGTTTTATAGAGGGGAGAAGGGGTAGGGTGCGTGACACGTGGCGGGCGGAGGAGGAGAGGGTGACGGGTGTTGCCGCGTGCATGCAACGCACGCGAGGGCTTGTTGTGGGGGTTGCGTTTCGATTTTCTTTGTTTTGTGAATTTTGACCAAATGGCCAGCTCATTATGTATTAAGAGGGAATATCTCACATGTTTTTTTTATTAGTTTTATATTTTAGGTGTCTGTAACAAAACCCTTTGACGAGAGAAGCAAACGAATAGTATGAGATGGGAAATAGATAGCCTCCCGCCGCATCGAAATAAGAAGTGTTATCAATTTTTTTTTTACGGACGTGTATCTCGATTTGAATTCTCCCCACATTATTATTGGATTACAATTTAATTTTAGCCGTTTCATTATTCACTTGGTGAGTGTTATTTTCAAGTAAACAACATAAATCATTACAGAACGCAAAAGGATAAGTTGAGCAATAAAATTTGGATAATTCCGACTAAACTTTATTTTCCAACTACTCTTAAACTACTATTCACAAAAGTGTGGGTCCTTATTCGGATTGTTTTCAAAGTTAATAAATGATTAGCATATTTTATTGCATTTTTATATCTTCATTAATTACCTATCTTTCTGAATACTTTTTACTAGTTCTAAAGTGTTTTTATTTGAATTTTCAGGAAATAAAAAAGTAAGCTCAAATGAAGATTATTTGAAGCGAAAAAAAAAATCTCAATTGAAGCCCAAGAGCTAAGGATCATGTTGATGTCAGTTATCAAACATGGGGTTTATTTAGGGATTAGTGTTGCGTTAGGGTCCTCAAGCTTCTTCAAATGTCCGGTTTTGGAGTCTGATGTTCTCTCTTGCACATAAAAGGTTTGTAAGAGGTCGGAGTTGGGTTCTCCAGTTATTCCTTCGACGATCAAGTTAGTGTATAAACTTGAGTAGGGAAATAGGAAGTGAGTAAAGAAGAGAAATTCAAACTTATATCAAAACAGAAGAAGTTACCCAATGCAATGCAGCTTCCTTTTATAGCAAATTGGAAGGGCAAAAATATAACTTGGGTCGAGTCCAGACAAGTAGCTGAGTGAGCAAATGCCTTATAGGTGTCATCTACTAAGAGGGTGAGTCATCCAATCATTCAATGTAGGGAGGACAACATGTGCATGGAGCTGACCGCATCCGATGAGTTATAAAGACTATGGGGGCTAAAGCAATGATGACTTTGTCAGAGCAGTTAATGCGAGGGTAGGGGGCTGTTGGCGAGGGGTTCGAGGAAACTACCACCTCTTCAATCGTATGGTTGGAGGCTGGCAAACACCGCCTTTCTAGTCGGCTACACAAGTTGTCGGGTAGAACAATAGGCCGAGTGCGAGTGCTTATAGGTCGATCTGGTGGGTAGGCCAATAAGTACAACCTTTTTAGTTAGCCATGTAAGTTACGGCCTAATGGGTCGTCTACAAAAGCTGTTGGGGTTGTCTGGACTCCGGTCATATTTGATTAGACGAGGAACAAGACACGTGTCGGCCCAGGAAGGTGCTTTTCACATTTAGTGACTTATTGTCATAAAAGATCCAATAGGAAAAGAAATTAAGTAGAATTATTCAAGATGGTCAATCGTAAACAAAAGACATTACCTCCCAATCTAGAAAATAAAATCTAAGATATTATATATGAAAATAACATATCTCGACAATACAGAACCATCCGAATTGGCAGATTTTAGAAATTCCATCGATGAGCCCATCTATGAGCTCTTCGATGAGAATGCAATAGAATCGCATTAATGGCTGATTTCTACTCCTTGGAGCTCATGTTTAACCAAGGGCTTACATGGGAACATTGTATGCTATAAACGGGGTAGAGAGTGAGAGCGAGGAATGCGAAGTTTTTTTGTAAATCCTCTTTTGGGGATATGAGGTTGCTATTTTGACTTTCAAATATTGTAGAACTTTAGTTTTACAATAAAAATAAATATCATCTTTCTCTTTTTTATTTTCCTCTTTTAAAATTTTAATAATGAAGACTTGAAGAAATTTGGGTCGACAAGAGTAGTCAACCAGCTCTTAGTGCAAGTTTTTAATTTCTAAATTTTTCTTACTTAATTAGGATTATGTGTTTAGAAAATTAGTCTAGATTTAATTTCTTTTGATTCATGCCATGTCTTGCTTTGTTTAATTTTCATGCTTATTAGTTAGTTGTTATCTTTTCTTTCATCTTTTATTTCTTTTGATTTTTGCATTTTCATTCTAGTTCTTTTATTCTGCATTTTCTTTTGTTTTTATTTTTATCCTATTTTTCTAATGTACTCAATCACAAAAAGAAAATAGATAAAAACTACTTTTATTGTTATTATAGATTTTTACATAAAATTTAAATAGAGACACATGAAAAATTCATCCGCAAGTCAGAATCCTAGCATTTCAACAAAATTTTCTCACATTAATTATAGATTTGGGCATGCTGGATGGCTATATACAATTGTGATCAACAAATTTTTTGAGATTTCTATGGGTTTGTGATTTTAATTGAATATTTTCAACATAATTTATTTGCATCCGAACCAAAATCATGTTTGATTTTTCTGTTCATACAAATAACATTTGAGTTTGATTTTTTTTTCAAAATTCCTGTTACAAGACGATGCTTCAAGATACAATTCAATAGCCAAATTGTCAATATCAAACCATATGGTTTAAATTATAAAGTGTTATAATAACAAAGTTCCCGGAAGTTAGGGAACGATAATAATGGCGATTGAAGAGATTTTGGTGGAGAATGGGCCAAAGTTTTTTGATGTGAAAAAATTCGTTGCTCATAAAAATTAGGGAGAATCTGGTAATTTTTTAAAGCCTTCATCATTTGATTTTTCTCTTTTTCAAAGCCCATCTTCAATCAGCCTAATTCGTGGCCTCGGTTAGGAGCTAGGGTTTCTGAACCTAGGGTTAATTGCTTAACTGCGATTGGGTTGAATTCTTCGGTTGGGGTTGATTTGGGTAAATCTCAAGAGGAAACAGCGGTAGGGAGTGAAGAAGGAGAATGGGTTAAGGTTGTTAAAAGAAACCCTAAAGCGTCATCTCCACCCAAAAAGATTGTTCAATCTCAAATCTTTTCTGCGGAGTTTATCAGAAGAAATCGTCTTTGTTTTCATTGTGGTGGTTCGAATCACATGGCGAAAAATTATAGAGATCCGATGGTGTGCTTTAGATGTTAAGAATTTGGGCTGAAGCTAGAAATTGTAAGAGATCTGTTGTTAGAGATCGAGGCTCAGGAGGAAGAAATGCTGATAATGGAGGGCGAGGTCATTTTGGTGGGTGATTTGGTAATAATATTGGTAATGATGTCCGATCTGGGCAAAACCCTAGAGGTGGTGGTGCTGGCCAATCAAATCCCTGGCAATGGCGTCGAGAGAGGGCAGCTTCTGCATTCTCATCATCAAGAAATCAATATCCAGTGCATCAGCAGGATAAAGGTAAAAGACCCCTCTCGTCAGTAGATGAAGATAAACTTTAAAATTTTTTTTCCTAATTTTAGGATCAAGGGCTAAGAGATTATAAGGATCCGGAGACGGAACTAAAAATTTTGGTGAGCGTCCTCATTTCTCTACTGCCATTCTTCGTTTTGAAGGGGAGGTAAATTCTGACTTTCAAAAAATTAGAAATTTTGTGATAATTTCGTTTGTTGAGGGGGGAAATGTTTCATTGGAAAGGTTGGAATTGGACCTGAGAGATCTTTTTCCCTCTAAATAAGCATTGGGATGTAAGGCTTTTACTAATGGGGAAGTGTTGGTTAGAATTCAGCCATGGAAACTAATGGAGGAGTTGATTAAAATGGGTGTTATTACACTTCGTTCCTGTAAAATTAAACTTCAAAGATGGAATGCTTGGGAAGAAAATGTAAGAGAAAAGAGAAACTCTCAGATATGGATCAAATTGAAAGGTGTTCCTCCTTATTTATAAAATAAATAAGCTTTTGGGTTGATAGTGAAACCTTTTGCTGATTTGGTTAAACTTGATTCATTGACGAGTGCTGGTACTGCATTAATAGATGCAGTTTTACTAATTAAATGTTTGGAATACATTGAAATTCTTAAGGTTTTGAAGATTCTTGTTGGGAAAAATCAGTATAATGTGGGGGTGTCTATTATGTCAGCTATGGGTGATTTTATTGAAGCAGAAAAGAAAAAACAAAAAGTGAATAATTTAAAAGATAACAATCAGAGTTCTTATACTGATAGATGGTTTAAGGAGAGAAAAGATAGTGGAACTGGGTCTTCATCTTTGAAAGATTCTGGTTCTAATTCATGGAATGTTAGATAATATTTGAGAAATAATCCTTGGGGTTCTCCAGCGGCTAGATTGTGGACCGAGGAAAGAATTTTTTACCAGAAACATAATACTGAATTGGGGAAGTAGGGAGATAATTCTTCAAAGGATTTGGGAGATGAATAACTACCAGAACAAGTAGTAATTACTGACAATGTTGGTATTTCAGAGCAGCTGTTTGATGTAGTGGAAGGTAGGGATAAAGAGTTTGAAATGGAGTTGAGCATTTGTCTCCTTTGATTTCTGTAATGGAGAATGATAAAGGCAAAGCTCTTATGATCAGTGAGGGTAATGTTGGTATTTTAGAGCAGCTGCTTGATGTAGAGGAAGGTAGGGATAACGAGTTTGAAATGGAGTTGAAGGAGTATTTGTTTTCTATGATTTCTGAACAAGAAGAAGAGAATTATATAATGGAGAATGAAAAAGGCAAAGCTCTTATGTTCAGTGAGGGTAATGATGGTGACAAATGGATGCCGGAGTCATCTCAGGAGCTTTTTAATAAAGAGGAAAGTTTAGAGAAAAAAGAAGACATTCTTATGATTCAACCTCTTAATTGATTGCCTCATGCAGAGCAAGAGCTTAATGTTAATTCAAAAATTACCTATGTCAGAAGATGTTCCAGGTTTGTGGACCTTGAAACTCTGTCTGCTTTAGACAGAGCCACTGCAAGAGCTGCTATAAAAAATAATGATAATTCTAATCATGGAGTTTCTTCAGGTGGATCACGTGAAAACTATTCTAACTTGGGTTATTCTTTTGTTCCCATTTTGTTTGATTCTTTTTCTAATAAGCAGATGCAAAGTTTGGGCTCAAAATGTGTTATTATTCTTGAGCCTCAAAGGGATTTTGATCCCATAAAAAAGTGAGGCAAATAGAGAAGGAGAGAGCTACTTTTTAGTAGGCTCTGTTTCTTCTTTTAAGTTTGAGGAGTTTTGTTATTTTCACATGTTGGTTACATGGAATGTAATAGGTCTTGGTTTGAGTACTAAAAAATTTGGAGTTAAAGATTTATGTCTTTTAAACAAGTTTGGGATTATTTGTCTACAAGAAACAAAGTTGAGTTGTGTTGATGACATAATCTTAAAAAGTTTGGGAGGCAACATGTTTGATTGGGTTTATGTACCTTCTATTGGAGCTTCAGGAGGTATTATGATTGGTTGGAATAGCAGTAAATGGAAGAAAATTTAAGATTTATTTGGGGAGTATGTTTTGACATTTATGTTACAAAATAAAAGAAATGGTTTTGTTTGGACTATTTCTTCTGTGTATGATCCTCATTGTAATAGAGAGAGGGTTATGTTTTGACAGGAACTTAAAAATGTTAAAAACAGGTTTTCAGGACCTTGGGTTATAGTGGGTGACTTTAATGTCATAATTAATGCTGCTGAAAGAAAAGATAAAAATAATCGTAGAAAAGAAATGGAAGAGTTTCGTGAGGTGATTAATGATTTAGAATTGATTGACAGTCCTTTACATGGTAGAAAATTTACTTGGACTAATAAAAGAAGAGCACCTTCTATGGCTAGGTTGGATAGAGTTTTCTTTAACTCTGAGTGGGAAGATTCTTTTCCTTTCTCTAAGCAACAAGGTCTTAGTAGTCAACTATCTGATCATGCTCCCATTTGCTTTGAATGTGGAGATAATCAACAGCTTGTTAAAACATTCAGGTTTGAGAAAATTTGGTTACAATCTGATAATTTTAAAAAGGGGGTATCTTTGTGGTGGAATTGTGCACCTAAAAGTACATCTACAGCTAAAATTTTTGTTGGTAAATTGAGATTTATGAGAAAATGTATTAAACAATGGGTTCATTCTAATTTTTATAGTGTTAAACAGAAAAAGAAGGAATTGTTGGATAATTTGTTGGAATGGGAGATTTTAGAGGAATATAGAGATCTGGATGATGATGAATTGATAAAGAAAAATGACACTTCCACTCAGTTGAATGAGATTTTATTTCAAGATGAACAAATGTGGAAACAAAGATCTAAAGCACATTGGCTTAAGGAAGGAGATAATAATACTGCATATTTTCACAAGATTGTTAATGGCAGGAAAAGAAGTAATTTGATTGCTTCAATTACAGTGAATGATGTAGAGGTTAGCTCTGAAGAGGGTATTGCCCAAATTTTTTCTAACTACTACAATCAGATTTTTGGTCAAAATGAGCCTTACAGATGCCAACTTGACTGGAACAAGCTTTTCTCTTTGGTAGACCGAGGACCTAATGATATAGAACATCCTTTTTCTGAGGAGGAAGTACATAAAGCTATTTTTGATATGAATGGGGATAAATCTCCTGGACCAGATGGATTTTCTGCCTTATTTTTTTAAGTTTTTTTGGGAAACAGTGAAAACAGATATTATGAAATTATTTGAGGAATTTTATGTGGCAAATTAGAAATAAATAGACTCAATTATGCTCATATAGTGCTTATCCTAAAAAAATAAGGCTTCCACAGTTAATGATTACATGCCTATCAGTCTTATTAATGTGATTTACAAAGTGATTACCAAAGTATTGACTAACATGCTGAATTCTAAACTTGAAAGGCTTATTGATCCTGTTCAA
The DNA here is from genome assembly GCA_022839385.1 of Asparagus kiusianus. Taxonomy (NCBI): domain Eukaryota; kingdom Viridiplantae; phylum Streptophyta; class Magnoliopsida; order Asparagales; family Asparagaceae; genus Asparagus; species Asparagus kiusianus. Next base: position 222,808 of record BQKN01061919.1, read on the forward strand.
TCTGGTTTCATAAAGAATAGATTTTTGATTGATGGGGTGGCAGCAGCTTAGGAGATTATTAGTGATTGTTTTTTGAATAATAAAAGGGGAGGAGTTTTATTAAAATTAGATTTTGTGAAGGCATATGATATGTTAGACTGGGATTTTATCCTGGAGATTCTGAAGTCCAAAAAGTTTGGAACTAAATGGATAAATTGGGTTAATTTGTGCTTAAGAGGATGTATGTCTGCCATTACTATAAATGGAAAACCTGGTTATTGGATTATGTCCAAGAGAGGGGTTCGTCAAGGAGATCCTTTATCTCATCTTCCTTTTGTTTTGGCAGCTGATTCCTTTACTAGAATTCTGAATTTAGCAGTTGAATCTCTTCTTATTAAAGGATTAGGCCCTAACAGTATGATTCATAAAGTCTGTTGCTGTTTGTTGAAAAATTTGTAATAAGAAAATGAAAGAATTAAATTTGATTTATTCTTTCTAACAACTTAGAAAAAGAATGTTTCTAACTCTCTCAACCTTAATTGTAATTTCAATTTTCTGATTACAAAAGAGAAGAGAATTGATGTGAATTCTCTTCTTTGTTTAAGTCAGGGTTCTTCACAGTGGTGATGGAGTGCCTCGTTCGAATGCTCACGTCGAGTTTGCTCTCCTTTGACGATCCGAACACCTCGTTGGAATAGTTAACTTGTGTGGCAAGTTTAAAAACTCTAATCGAGTTAATAATTTAGAACGAGTTTTTTAATTTAGAACTCTGTGATAGAGTTGATTTAAACCGAAAGTCGGTTAATAAGCTAAGAATTTGAAATGATGATGTGCCAAAGAATTGGAGAAAGCTCCAAAGATCCAAGGAAGATATTAAAAAAACTTCGCCGATATTCCCAGATCCGAAGACTTTAAAAGCCAGAAATGATCCCCTCGATCCTCAGAATTCGATGATGATCCAAAAGATCCCCCACTGAACTGATTTTTTAGTTATTTATAGAGAATTAAGGGGTATAACTCTCCTTAATTCGCTCCTAAGTGGGTGAGAATCCCCAAGATTGTGGGAAATGGTTTTGGAACCGTTCGACTCATGTTGAATGAGTCAAAAATACCCAGTTTGGTGTTCTAGGCCTTGACTCTGCATCTCAGAACTGAGACGCAGAGTTCGACTTCCACCAAAAATTAAAAACAAATGCAGGGGTCGCCTATGTTCTGAAATCATGAATGTGAGGATGAACTCCGCATTTCTTAGAAGTAGTTATTGCTTTGTAACTTCTTCTATTGAAGCGTCTGCAAGGACCATTGTTCCGTAGTCTTTGCCTTAGCCATTTGGGGTGTGAGAGCCGTCAGATTGTAACTCTCACGGTTGATTGTGAATGCTTCTGAATTAGAATTTTTATTAGTCGTTGGAAAGATCGTTGAATTGTAACCTCTCTCAATCTACATGAAAATCCTCTATTTGTAGCTTTCGGGAAAGTCGTCTGATTGTAACTTTCATTGTTGAAATATTGATTGAAGCTTGATAGGGATTAGCTATTTGTTGTAATTTTTAGACAATCTACAGAACCCCCTCCAAAATTTTCAAAAGTTCACGGTTGACTGGGATAAATTTTCAGAATACTTTGGATCTCCTAGCTTGTTGAATGGTTGTTCACTCCGTCTGATTTAAAGACATTACAAACTTGGTTATTAGGAATGTAGTTGTTCTGCTTCCTTAAACCAAACAAGGTAATTTTTATGCCTTGATGACAAAGAACTTAGTCAAACAAGATAAAGTCCCAGTTATCATTTTTCCTCTTTCTTTGACAGCAGAAGAGAAGGTAATAGTGAATTTGCTTGGATCCTTGAGATACTCCTTCAAATTATGTGAATGTGTATTCAATGTCGACAGTAGCTTCAAGGATATTCCCATAGACATCGATGAACATGTGAGACATCGTTAGTGAAGTTGAGCATATCTGGGCTGAAGATAGGTCCATTGTCATAAACAGAGAAAACCACGAACCTATATGAGAAGAGTTTTATCTCAAATTTGGTCAGGAGGGTAGCCTCAGAGGGATCCACTTTGTCTTTTTTTTCTTAATCAGCTCAACATGGGTAATGATTTTGACCACACTCTTATTGATTTTGATAGGAATGTTAAGCCATTTGAAAAGATGAGTTGCATGGAGGATTGAATTTGAGAATTCCCGCATCATTGTTTATAACATGTCCGTATTCATCCGAAAAACTATGTAACTTCTTGTCGTAGGCTAGTTTCTTCTTGGCTTCTGTCGTCTTAGTGGCCTTTGTTAGCTTCCTATTATTTATTTGGAGTTGAATTAAGGCCCTGGTTGTCAAACTATTCACTTTGTGGAGTAAAAATACAACAGGAGATTTTTACATTCGAATGTTGAGACGCAGGGGTGAACTATGCGTCCAGAAGTTCAATCAACACGAACACAGGAGTCATGTTTTAATAGGATTCTAGCCTAGAATCTCATTCCAATTTGACAGCTCAGAGCTGTCTTATAAATAGACCGCTAAGGTTGGTCCAGAGTCACTTGACTCTTTTGCTTCCCTCCCAAACAAAAAAAAAAATCATTTTCATCTCCGACGAGAAACTATTCATCTTCCTCCTCTAACAACATCGATGACATCAAAAAAGAAGACCGTGTTTCGCCCTTCAAAGCCCGTCATCAGCGCGGCTCACAGCCCACCGTTAGCTTCGCTCGTCGGTGGTGCTGCTGCCCAGGCCGGTGTGCCGCCGCCCCTTTTCCCTTTAATCGGAGGTAAGTGAGGCCGTTGTGGCTGTAAAACTTGCTATGACAAGTTCTGAACTTTGAATCAACGAGAAGACTCGTTATGATGATGTAACGCAGGATTGGGAATCTATCGTTTGGAATTCGAAATGCGGAATTCAATTTCTGCGTTCATGTTCACCAACGTAGGATTCAACTTTCGTGTTTTGAATTCGCCAATGCAGGATTCAACTTCCACGTTTTGAATTCACTAACGTAGGATTCAACTTCCGCGTTTGAATTTTCTAATATAGGATTTAACTTTCGCGTTTGAATTCACTAATACAGGATTCAACTTCCGCGTTTGAATTCACCAACGCAGATTTTGACTTCTACGTTTGAGTTCACTAATGTAGATTTTGACTTCTACGTTTGAGTTTGCTAACGCAGATGTTGACTTCCGCGTTCAAGTTTGCTAACGCAGATTTTGACTTCTGCGTTTGAGTTGGATATTGCAGGATTTGACGTCTGCGTTTGAATTTGCCAACGTAGCATTCAACTTCTGCGTTTGAATTGAGTCTTTTTAATTCTGTTTCTATACTGACTGGTTGCTTTCTTCATTTGCAGTTCGTTACACTAATAAGCCTCTCATATTCTGCTATCATTATTGCCATGACAGCGGTGTGGATGTAAATATGATCTTTAATGTCTGCCAGGAGCTCCCCGTCTTCCGTGTGACTGACAAGGAACGTGTCGAGATGATCTCTCAGACTTATTCTGGAACTCTGCAAACGTTGGTCACGGATGCCAAGTTCGAGAGCCTGAGTAGGAAGTCATTCGTCAAACCGACATTTCTTTTTGGATACTTCATTGATTTTGAAGCAGGAGTCGCTTATGACGGGGACTATAAATGGCCGAGGAAGGTTGGAGATCACCATCTCTTTCTGCCTAATATTGGGAGGATGTTCCCAATGTCATATTTCCAATGTGCTTCAATTCCTCATCATATGGATTGGGATCTTGTCAAAGAAAAAGACAAAGTTACTATCAAAACTTTAATGTTCCAGGGTGTTCGAACAGTGGGCTATAATAAGCAGGTGACGACTTTAAGGCCGAACCTGTTTACTAAAGAATACCCAGTTGGTGAGGTGGTCAGCCCGGCCAACACCTTTGTTAGAAGATTCATGGCTGTGAAAGGGGAATTCCCTACTCAAGTGTTTAGATCCCCCAGTTAGGTCCATTCTTTAGTGACGGGATGGTGGACCCGCATGACCAAGTTTGTTTTGGAGGAGTTAGATGCTCCTCTCACTCGAGCTGGCTTGAAGACTCCGGTGATGGCCACCAAGTACGGGATTGCCCAAAGTCACTGTTCGCGTGGAAAATCGTGTTCTTCTTCATTGAGGATTCCATTACA
>BQKN01061923.1:0-23227 GCA_022839385.1 Asparagus kiusianus
AAAGACACAGCCCATTTATCCGCAAGTGGGCCCCATTTTGCCCTAAGTCGTTTTATTATATCCCAATTCCCGAGTCTCACTCTTTTTCTCCCCTGCTCACCGATCAAATCGCAGTCCGCGGTAAATTCATTTCGCTCACCAAAATTTTGGCGCTTTGATTTCTTGATCTTTCGCTAGTAATTACCCCTAATTTTTACTATCTTATTATTATTATCTATTTTTCTAGATTCTTTTTAGATCGCGGTGGTGAGAGCTACACAGAAATGGTTGAGGTTGCCTCGCTGTTCTCTCTCTGTATTAAATCAATCTCAGCTCAAATTATTAATGGTAAATCTCATTATTTAAACATTCATAGAGGTTAAATATGCTTCGAATGCTATGTCCTGGGTCCGATTTTAATTGTTATTTCAACTTTTTTGAAAAAAATTTGGATGCAGGATGTGATGGGGTTGAGGAATTGTTCGAGCTGCCATCGCATTTTCTCGATGGATTTCTTGATGGATTATTGATGGAGCTCCCTCCATTAGCTTTGCAGAAATTGCATGACCTGTTAGTTAATTTTTCCTTTTTAATTGCAAATTTTTTGGATTAATGAAAAGTTTCTAGTGTGCTGGCGACTTTATAGATGCTGTACAAAACGAGAGTGTCTTAAAGTTATCACATTTTGACTAATTTTGAGTTGATAGTGAATGGTGAGAGATATAGTGTTAAATTCATTGGTGATATTTGTCAAAGGTCCCTTCCATTGTAGTAAACCTACAAGCTGCGGAGAGGGTTTGGGGGTTATATTTTTGTACTCTTAACATGTTCTATGGCTACCTTAACCTGGAACCACACAGCCGTACCAATTTTTTAAAATCAATTTTCTTAAATGCATGGTTGTTAGGATTTCTAGACTTGGGTTGCTCTGATGTCACATCAAAGGTCCCATTAACTACGCTGAAACTCCAAAGTTGCGTAAGGTTTGAGGGGTATAATTCTAGATATACTCGATCAATCTTCCTTAATTTTGAAGTACTGAGTTTTTGATACGATTATATGTTGGATTAGCAGCACTATCACAATACCCGGGGGGGGGGGGGGGGGTTTTTATCAAACATCAGATATATCTAGATGAGGAAAAAGCAATGTCTAACTTTCCACTTGTTATCAACTAGTGCGTGGAAAATTTAAAATTAATTATAACTCAAATCATAAAATTGCTTTATCAAAACACTTAAGCTGATGAGTTCTGAGGTAGGATCCGGATCAATGAACATGAATATTTGAACAATTCTTTACATCTCACTTCTGGCCACATGGAAAAACCTCTAGAAGAAATATGAACACATGGAAAGGCAGAATAAATGAGCGTGAATAAAAGTAATTAAACTCAGATGGTTGACTTTAAACTAGACTCTCTTCAGGCTTGATGTTTTCATAACCATGTGAGGAAATTATTCAATTAAAGAAATTTAAGCTCATGGCTTTTGGTCGGATAATGTTTATCAGAAAACGCAACACGTAATACATGGCCAGGTTCATATTAGTATGTGTTCTGGCAGATCAGATAGCTGGAGTAGGAGAAAATTCATGGCCAACAACACCAAGGATGGGCGAAAGCGTGGAAGGTTTGGTGGGAAAGAGTTCTTTTTAATGGAATAGATGACACTTTCATAATTATTCATATAAACTATAACTGTTTTCAGGCATGATAACTTCAACACAGCATGGAAAATATTGTATAAGAAGCGATGGCCCATGGCTATAGAGAAAATGCGGCGCACTAACTCAATCATTCCGGATGGTGACATAGCAATATCAAGACCGGTGGATGGCTTCGTTGACTGGCGATTGCAGGATTTGGAGAAAATGGAAACTGGCCCAAATATTATGCAGGATGCATTAGCAATGTCAATATCTGTGGACGGCTGTGTAGACTGGCAACAACTTTATTGGGAAGCTCACCTACAAAGGTACGCACACTTGATGAAATGAGCATAGGAGATTTCCAGCTAGAATTTGTTTATTAAATTCAAAGTTAAATGCAAGAAGTATGCATACTTGCTACAAACGAGAATTAAATATTTCTTGCCACAATTGAGGTTGAATTGAAAATGAATGAAATGAAGTTATGCTGTATTTTCCAAGCGCAATTTGTTTTGACTAAGTTTAGTCCTTTACTAGTTGCTTAGACGAAGCTGCAGAGAGAGCTTTGCTTCCTACATCTGATGGGCACATTGGTGGAGTGAAAATATCAGGTAATATAGCTTTTCTTCCCATTCTTATAGTGAGTAAGAAGTTTTACTTGTGAGCATTACTACTTGTACATGCAGTTGCATTCACATTGGATTTCACCATGAGTGACTTCTGCATTATTTGTGCCTATGTCATTGAACTGTCACTGCTTTTGATATGTATTTAGTCTTCAGAAGTTTAAAATTATCAGTTAAACAGCCAATAGGGAAGCCGTGACTTCCTAAACGAATCTGGTGTTTTCCCTGTTTCTTACTTGTTGTTATATAATTGGGGCATATCTTATTTATTATTTTGACCTTCTCATAAGTTTCTCGAGGCATTGCACAATCAAGTAATGCCAATACTTTTCTTAGTTGCTTCATGTTAAACACTTGCCTTTCAAGAAAGTCTATTGTTGGGTTGAGTGTGCTAACACTCTTGTCTTCAGGGCGAGAGTAGTTTTTTTAGTATAATTTCCTTCTTTTGGGAAGCTGTCATGGGCAAACAAAAATAATTCCAATCAATGGAGATCCTGTCTGTCTGCGAGGCTTCAAAAATTGGAATAGATAACAAAACGATAACTATATGTGATACTATTTGTGAACTATCACATAGTTTAAGTCTCAATCTAAGTAACTTTTTCCTTTCTCATCTATCCAGAAAAGAGTATAGCACTGCTAGTTAGAAACTGCAACTATTCTAATTGCTTATGACGGTAACAGAATCTGTGAATGAAAAATTGAATCAAAGTCGGGTCATTACACATACAAACGCACACATGAACACTGCAGTCATATCCTATCACATTGTCGACACTTATGCAATGTGAACATATTATGCTACAATGGAGGCTAGCATTTATTGCAGATCTAGTATCACTCACAAAATAATAAGCATCACTAAGGTTTTTCTCCATAACTAAAGGATGATAATTATATACTTAGTTGTAAGATGATCTTTTTGGATATTGATTTTTTCTCCTTTGTCTGAATGCAAAGCCTATGTCAAAATGGAATATTGGTAATCCTATGTTGTGCTCTGCTCTTTATTTACATTCTCACACTCAGAAACCAGTTCATCATGACTACTTCCTTCACAGGTTTTCTTTCTCCCAGGGAAGGGGGAAAGGGTTGGAGGTTTTTGGTCTTAGAATCACATTCATCAGGGTTTTGGTCTAATTATGTTACACAACTTTGAATCATCAATCATTTATCAACTATTTGATGTAACATTGTTTCTTATAATTTTCTAAATAACTGCTTATAAATTCACCTGATCATGTTCTTGTCAGCCCTTGGGACTTCAAATCGTCGAACTGGAATGTGAAATTGCTCCCTTCCAATCAGCAAGTTGATAAAAATTTGTCATCATTCTTTGCCAGTTCTTATGGAGGCGATTTTGGGAATATAAGTGTCATTGTTTTTAAAATTTGTTAAAGAAACAAATCTAGAATCACATCTAACTTGTTGTAGACCGAGAATCCGTGTAAATATTGTTACTTCTACTTTGAGATGGTTTATTGGTTCTTGATGATCAACAAATTTAAAACAGTTACAAGCGTATATCATAGTTGGTGTTGCATGTACACATAAATACATAATTAACCCTATACTTGTGCATGTTTTTCTTTTGCAGATGAGATCATGAATTACATTGGTCATAGTGGGAACACAACTCAGGACTGTTTGTCGTACCACTGCGTCAAATTTGGCCATTATGCAAGGTGTGTTTACTTAGTTAAGTTATTTGATATTTAGTAATTTTACAATGTTATTTAAATCAACGCTTCACTGATCTTATCGCTGTTTGTGCTTTTAAACAGTGTTTTACACATATGATAGTTGCAAATAGGAGATTTAGTTTGAAGCAGACTTATAATAGTTGCATTAACATTATGTTACACTAAGGACAAAATATAATGTTAACCCATTTTGGTCTTCTGAAGAAGAGCAGCAGGAAAAGTGTTGTTCCACAGTTTTATTGCGGTGGGTTTCTTACACTGAGATAAAGGAGTTGTGAGTAACCGATTTACCCAAAAGATTATGCTCATGGATTGTGGATGAAAATTTATATATCTAGAAATATGAGCACTCCCCTATGTTGGGGAATTACTCAGATTCCCCTAGTGCCAGATTTAAGAGAAAGCGAAAATAAATGCGCAAAAAGGGGGGACACGCAAGATTTACATGGTTCGGCACAAATTTGCATACGTCCACGGGCTGCTGCAGATCTTTCACTATTTGGGAGAAATATTACAAGTGTTTTTCACACTTAAACTCACAACCCTCTTCACTATGAAAATTGCTCACAATTTTCTCACTGAGTGCTCTTCTCACAGCCTCTCTTTCTTCTCTCTTAATCACTCTCTAAGCTTTTGCTCTTTTCTGTGATTTTTTTGGAGTGCATTCACCAGAGGAAGAGAGGAGGGCTTTTATAGGCTTCAATCCCTCCCCAATGTCAACAATGTCAGGCTCCCCGTCTCCCTTAATATCCCTCAACGTCCACAATTTCGGCCAATGACAACAAGAGTTGCTGTCAGCATCTCACCGAGTGACACCCTTTCTCTCATTGTCAACTTCCTCTTTCTCTCAATTTTCAACAATGATGGGCTGAGTGGATGTTAGGTTTGGTTTTGATTTATTAGGCTGGCTGTGGTTTATTAGGCTCCTGACAATCTCCCACTTGAAGACTGATTTCAATCTGTCTTCACATCTCGATCTCTGCAGCAGTTCTTCCCGGTTTTCATACTATTGCAGGCCAACTGAAGCTGAACACAGCTTCAGTTTGTCAGTAGTCACCGTCTTCGTCAGCATGTCTGCTAGATTTTGAGCTCCACTGATCTTTTCAAGCTTTAAAATTCCATCTTCCAGAAGTGATCAGATAAAATGATACCGCATTTGTATGTGCTTCGTTCTGGAATGTAAAGACGGATTCTTCGCTAGATGAATAGCACTTTGACTGTCGCAGTATAAGACATTGTTTTCTTGTTTTTTGCCTAATTCATCCAAGAAACTTTGAAGCCACACCATTTCCTTGCTGGCTTCTGTAACAGCGACATATTCTGCTTCGGTTGTGGAGAGAGCAACTATCTTCTGCAGTTGAGAAGCCCAACTCACTGCAGTACCTCCTAGAGTATATACATACCCTGTAGTGCTCTTTCTGATATCAACATTTCCTGCTAGATCAGCATCTACATAGCCTATTAGTATTGTTTCTCCACCTTTGAAACAAAGTGCTTTACCTGTGGTGCCCCGTAGATATCTGAGGATCCATTTGACTGCTTCCTAGTGTACCTTGCCCGGATCATTCATGTACCTGCTAACAGCTCTCACTGCTTGAGCAATATCCGGTCTTGTACAGACCATGGCATACATCAAACTTCTAATTGCTGAGGCGTACGGGACCTTCGCCATGTGTGCACGCTCTTCCTTTGTCTTCGGTGACTGATCTTTGGAAAGTCTGAAATGAACACCTAAAGGTGTACCCACTGGTTTAGCATCTTGCATATTGAACCTGGAGAGTACTTTGTTGATGTACTCAGCCTGTGATAACATCAAAGTCCCAGACTTCGTGTCTCTCTTGATCCTCATTCCAAGAATCTGCTTTGCGGCTCCAAGATCTTTCATTGCAAACTGCTTTGACAATTTCTGCTTCAAATTTATAATCTCTTGCAGATTTGATCCTGTAACGAGCATGTCATCAACATATAACAATAAAATAATGAAGCTATTGTCAAACCTCTTGATATAGCAACAATGATCTGCTTGACATCTAGTGAAACCGTTGCTGCCCATGAAGTTGTCAAACTTCTTGTACCACTGTCTGGAAGCTTGTTTTAATCCATACAAGCTATTCTTCAAATGACATACTAGATTTTCCTTGCCTGTCTTCATGAAGCCTTCTGGTTGCTTCATATAGATCTCTTCCTCCAAATCACCATGAAAAAAGCTGTTTTTACATCTAACTGCTCAATATGTAAATTCTCAGCAGCTACAATTTTTAACACCAATCTGATTGTAGTCAGTTTCACGACCGGGGAGAAAATTTCATTGTAGTCAATACCTTCATTTTGTTGAAAGCCTTTGACAACCAATCTTGCCTTGTAGCGCTTGTTCCCATTATGCTCTTCTTTGATCCTGTAAATCCACTTGTTATGAAGAGCTTTCTTACCTTGTGGTAATTCAGCTAAGTCCCATGTCTGATTTGACATGAGCTAGTCCATCTCATCTTGCATAGCAGACTCCCACTTGACTGAATCCTTCACCTGTATTGCTTCGTCATAACACTCCGGTTCACCACTGTCAGTCAGCAACAGGTAGTGCAAAGAAGGCGAATAACGCTGGGTTGGCTTAGGAATTTTAGAGGAGCGTCTTACTTCTGGCGTGCTTGGTTCTTCTTGAACTGCTTCAGGGCTTGTCTGAACATCCTTTTCAGAAATCTCCTCAAATTCAGCAAATTCCTTTGTTTCAGCTTTTGTACTGGAACTACTTGATTCTGCAGTTGATCTGTCTTTGTACATCACATTCTTATTGAATATGACATCTCTGCTTCTGATGATCTTCCGATTTTTATAGTCCCAAAATCGGTAACTAAACTCATCATCACCATAACCAACAAAAACACATTTGTTAGATTTGGCATCAAGTTTACTTCTTTCAGCAGAATCTATGTGTACATAAGAGATACAACCAAAAACTTTTAAATGCGAAAGATTTATCTCTTTTTTGCTCCAAGCTTCTTCCGGTATTCCACCATCCAAGGGCACTGAGGGTCCGCGGTTGATTAGGTAGGCTGCGGTATTGATTGCTTCAGCCCATAGGAACTTTGGCAAGCCGGCATGTAACCTCATGCTTCTGGCACGTTCATTCAAAGTTCTGTTCATGCGCTCCGCTACGCCATTTTGCTGCGGTGTCATGGGAACTGTTTTCTCCATCTTGATCCCGCTGTTTGCGCAAAACTCTTTGAATCTACTATCTTTATACTCTCCTCCATTGTCTGACCTCAACCTCTTTATCTTCAAACCAGTTTCATTTTTCACCATGGCCTTCCATTTTCTAAAGGTATCAAAGACTTCTGATTTCTTCTTTAGAAATAAGACCCACACCTTCCTTGTAGAATCATCAATGAAGGTGACATAGTACAGTGAGCCTGCAAGAGATGAAACTGGAGATGGTCCCCATACATCGGTATGAATCAATTCTAACCTTTCTGTCTTGGGTGTCTTGCCAATCTTTGCAAAACTGACTTTCTTCTGTTTGCCAAAGATGCAATCCTCGCATAGGCCGACATCTACATTCTTCAGATCCGGCAGCTTTCCTTTTGACAGAAGTGTCTTCATCCCTTTCTCGCTCATATGGCCAAGCCTTTGGTGCCATAGGTTTGATTTTTCATCTGCATCTGTTACTGCAATGATATTCTCTAAGTTAGAGGTTATACAGAGAGTACCATTTTTTTACCTCGAGTAATGACGAGTGCTCCTTTGGTAATCTTCCATTCATGATCCGAGAAGGTTGTACAATAACCCTCTCCATCAAGCTGCCCCACAGAGATCAAATTCCTTCTAAGACCAGGGATATGTCTCACTCCTTGCAGCTTCCATGTGGCCTGATTTGGCAATTTTAATCGAATGTCTCCCTTGCCAACAATCTTCAAGGTTTCATCATCTGCTAGATGTACCTTTCCGAAATCACCGCTGACGTAGTTCTCCATGATTTCTCGGCATGGGGTGGAATGAAAGGATGCCCTTGAATCAAGAATCCATGATTCAATCGGACTGTTGATGCTTAAAATCATAGCATCACCTCCTTCCTCGGTCATGTTGGTAGACTCCTGTGCGTCGGTGTTTTTCTTCGTTGCCCGGCACTCCCTTTTGAAATGACCCTTCTTGCCACAATTGTAGCACTTGAAGTCTTTCTTTCCCGATCTAGATTTGCTCCTTCTAGATTTTGATCTGTCGTGATTTGAACTTCTTTCTGAAGTTCTTCCCCTAGACTCCGTGTGTAAAGCTGAGGAGGTTGAAGCTTCACCCGATTCTCTCCGTCGGATCTCTTCACTAAGAACTAGATCACGAACGTCATCGAACTTTAATTTGTTGCTTCCCGATGAGCTACTCACAGCCGTGACTGTAGCGTTCCAGCTTTCTGGTAGAGAAGAAAGAAGTATCAATGCTCGTACTTCTTCATCAAATTCAATCCCAACTGAACTCAACTGGGTTGTGACTATGTTGAGTTCATTGAGATGTTGAGCTGTCGATGCGCCTTCCGTCATTCGCAAATTGAACAACCGCCTCATCAAGTGAACTTTGTTTGAGGCAGAGGGCTTCTTGTACATGCTGCAGAGAGTCGCCATAAGACCCGCCGTGGTCTTTTCCTTTGCTATGTTGAAGGCAACGTTTCGGGATAGCGTCAATCGGATAACTCCAAGGGCTTGCCTGTCGAGGAGAGCCCGCTCTTCATCCTTCATATCATCTGGCTTCTTTCCCGATAGAGGTTGATACAGCTTCTTCTGGTACAGATAATCTTCGATCTGCATCTTCCAAAAGCCGAAGTCCGCACCATCGAACTTCTCAATTTTCACCTTCCCTTCGTCTGCAGCCATCGCTTCCACTCGATTCTGACTTCCTTTGGATCGTTTCTGATAATTTCTGCGAACCACCGTGTATTAGAACACTGCTATCAACGAACAAGTATCGCCGACAAAATTTTACTATTCACAAAATTTACTATTCACGTGAATAGTAATCTTACAGAAAATTTGACAGAAGTCACAACCAGAGCTCTGATACCAGTTGTTGGGGAATTACTCAGATTCCCCTAGTGCCAGATTTAAGAGAAAGCGAAAATAAATGCGCAAAAAGGGGGGACACGCAAGATTTACGTGGTTCGGCACAAATTTGCCTACGCCCACGGGCTGCTGCAGATCTTTCACTATTTGGGAGAAATATTACAAGTGTTTTTCACACTCAAACTCACAACCCTCTTCACTCTGAAAATTGCTCACAATTTTCTCACTGAGTGCTCTTCTCACAGCCTCTCTTTCTTCTCTCTTAATCACTCTCTAAGCTTTTGCTCTTTTCTGTGATTTTTTGGAATGCATTCACCAGAGGAAGAAAGGAGGACTTTTATAGGCTTCAATCCCTCCCCAATGTCAACAATGTCAGGCTCCCCATCTCCCTCAATGTCCCTCAACGTCCACAATTTCGGCCAATGACAACAAGAGTTGCTGTCAGCATCTCACCGAGTGACACCCTTTCTCTCATTGTCAACTTCCTCTTTCTCTCAATTTTCAACAATGATGGGCTGAGTGGATGTTAGGTTTGGTTTTGATTTATTAGGCTGGCTGTGGTTTATTAGGCTCCTGACACCCTAGAGAGGATTTAAATAATGTGAGGCTGTGCTGATTAATGGCTCTCTTCGGAAGATAGAATCACTGGGGCTAAAGAAGGTTTGGATCCAAAACCTCTCACGACGTGATAACTGAGGCTGTCTAAGGTAACAAATTCACACGAACTCAAAGCCGAGCCAATGAATTTGGGGTGAACAGTGCCCGTGAAGCAATTGCCTGTATTTGTATATGGTGATTTAATTTTTCTGACAGATGTCTAGATCCTTTTACATAATGTAAATAAAGGTGTTAGATTGTTTGCATCAAAATCTTCAAATATTAGATCTAGCTCAACAGGCGTTTTCTTGATTGCAAAAGTGTGAGCTTCCGATTTCACCTATTAAATAGGAGCCTTGTTGATACCCATGCTTGTTGGTCTGAACACTTTAAACATAAGTGTCAAGCCCCGAACCAACACAAATATTAGTGAAAATAATAATAAAATCAAGGCACGTAACAGTTGGTCACAAATCCTCTTATCAAGAGGACTTGTGAAGCCTAACTCCGAAACCATGCACATAATAGAATATTGTCCAAGCGTGGAGTTTATAATAAATATACAAACCTTTTGAAGCAATTTTATGCATGGAAATTAAGCAATATCACACCCTATCTAGACAATTAGAGTGCCTGTAGAGGTGATCTGCTAAAAAGGCTGCCTACCATGATGCTCTGCCTTATACGTCATATAGAACCAAACCGCCTACCATGGCAGTCTGCCAGTTTATAACACCCCACTCCCTTGATAGGCCTGCAACCTACTTCATTTCTTGATGTACACCATTAACTGACGAAAAGCGCAATTTATGTGTTAATATCGTTCAAATATCATTTGATAAACTCGCATGCCGTGCATAGCCTGCAACGGGAAAAATCAAATATCTAGGTGACAAATTCGAAAAACATTAACTTGTGCTTACATCAGTCATGGAACATCTTAAAACATATTTTTAACATGAATTCCATGCTTGCACATTAAAATATAGCATTTGTAGGAAAATTATGAGAAAATCGTAAATTGAAGAATATGTAACCCCACTTGCTGATATTTATTGTTAGGCTTTCCTAGTATAGACACATAGATAAAAATCAATTGTCACTAAATACATATGTTTATACTTGCACACTTTGTAACTACCTTCTCAACTCTACTTATTCTAGCATGTAATCTTTCTGATTGTCTAAGAACAATCCTTAATATCTTTACATACTTTATAGAAGTGTTTTGAAGCTCCAAAGCAGTAAAACTACCTTAATTGTCATAGGGACATTTCTGTAGTTTTCAAAAACTGGAGGGGGTGTTTCTGTAATTTCCAAATACTGCTAGGTGATCATAGAATATTCATAACATTGGAGGCTCAAACATAAATTATTTCATCTCTATACATATATAAGTATCAATTTCCGGATTAATCCATAAACATGTACCTGTACAATAAGTAATCACGCCCCTCTATTCATTTCTCAATTTTCTTAACAAATTCAAATATTAATATAAAAGACTAACACATATGATTCATATATCAAAAGAGCACTTTAGGACTTCAGGATTTACCTTAAATAACAAAAATGACTTTCCTCTCTAGCTCTTTCATATTGCTTCCTCTTCAGTCTTGTTTATATTTTCTTTTGCATTTCACGGATGGCTCCACTCTTTTCCTTTTTCTCCTAGCAACTCCTTTTCTTTTCTTTTTCCCTTTTCTTCTTGCTCCAAACTACAGCTTCTCCCCTCCCTTCTCTTTTTTTTTCTTTTTATATCTTCCTGCAACTTGCCTTTTCTTTTCTCAGCTTGCTCCTCTCTCTCTCTCTCTCTCTCTCTCTCTCTCTCTCTTCTCTGTGTGTGTTCTTTCTTTTGCTTCTGAAGGAGTAAACGAGGGGAGAAGGGATTAAGTATCCCTGTCCACCTCATGCTTAGCCACAGGACATGTTTCCCTTCCCTCTTTCTTTGCATTCCACCTCCACCTCTCCTCAATTTCATCCAAGGACATGTCTCCTTGAATTTTACATAAAACCTCTTATGCTTTTTACATCTGCAGATTCTAATTTTCTTTTTGGTACATCATATCAAAGTTAGTTTGTAAATATTTATTACAAATGTATATAGATCCATTGATTCATAATAGATTAATCATAAAAAATTATGGGTTGTTACAATAAGATTTTCCAGGTTCTATATAGTAGTCAGCTTTAGTTAGGATTAGGGTTTGTGCAAACAGTCGGTCGGTTCGGTTTTTATCAAATTTTGAACAACCGAACCGAATTGCCCATTAGTCAAAACCGAACCGAATTGTTGCAAGTCGGTTCGGTGCAGTTCAGTTCGGTTTGTTCAGTTCTAATCAATATGCATTCAACTAAATTAGGGTTTTTAACTTTTTAGCAAACTAATATGCATAAAATCAAAATTACGATTTTTTACTTTTTCAATACACTTTACTAACATACAACAAGTAGCCAATAGCTAAATCAATCTCAATCATAAAATTTAATTAAACCAACTATTTCTCACTAATCTACAATTTAGTAACATGTATCAAGAATTAAAAAGTTTGGATCTTTCTCCCTAAAAGCATATATTCAAAATTAGGGTTTTCAGTTTATACCTCCACTACGAGTGCGGGTGTCTCCAAAGCAGATGGATCATGAGGAGATGGTTCGGTCTCGGCCATGAAGATGATGACGAGTGCCTACTTGGCGGCGAGTGAAGGAAATTCGAGTCGGCAGTGAGGCGACAAGTCAGAGGCGATGACAGCGAGTCGTAGGCGACGACGGTGAGTCGGAGTCGACTCGAGAAGCTACGCCTGCGGCCTTGCGCCCTATGCCTGCGGGCTTGCGCCCTACGCCTGTGGTCTTTTTTCTTTCCTGAGGCTGCAGATAACAGACCCGCGGGCTTTGATTTAGGGTTTAGATATTGAGGGAATCATTTAACAATGAATGGGTTGGGTATGGTTTCTAATGGGTACAGTTTAAAAATTATGGGTTACTAGTGATGCGGTCGGTTCGGGTTGAAAATTTTTCAACCCGATCCGAACCAATCTACAAAGAAAACCGACCCGAACTGTGAATTTTCGGTAGGTTCGGTCGGTTTTTTCAGCCTAGACCAAACCATGCACAATCCTAGTTAGGACTTCACTTTTGAACTTCACTCAACTAATATTCTTAGGTGCATGCGAGAAATTTAATCTTATGTACAAGAAAGGATAATCGTTAGAGATAATCTACTGTCTTTCGTGTAATCTCAATTCTCAAATCCTTTTCAAGACTTAAATCGATTGTCGTTATATATTTGCGATAGTTTCTTTGTACACGCAAATGCACGCACGCACGCACGCGCGCACACACACACCACACGCACACGCACACCCCGCACACCCGCACACATGCACACGCACACCCGCACACGCACACGCGCACACACACGCACGTACACACACACGCACACACAGACACGCATGCACATTCCCGCCCACCCACACACGCATGCACCCACGCATGGGCGCACACGCACGCGCACGCACACACGCGCACACACACGCACACGCACGCATGCATGCGCACGCGCGCACACATGCACACACGCACGCACGCACGCACACCCACACCCACCCACCCACGCGCGCACGTGCACGCACACGCGCACATCCACACACATTCTAGCTTGTATACACATTCTAGCTCACACGCACGCACGCACACACACACGTATTCTAGCTTGTATATCAATCCATTAGGAACTACTGGAAGATGTCATGAATATTAATTTATCCATCATTTCAAGCTTGTTAAGCAATAAGTGGCATGTTATATATAAAATATATGACATACACCTGGACATTAAGGAGGGATGGAACCTAGAGGCTTGAGTCCACTGGTAAAGACTATACAGTTATACATTTTTATTCTTATTTGATACCATGGTACAGATACATTAATATAGGAATTCTTGGAAAATGAGATGGTCTAGTCAGAGATAGGCTAAAAAAGGATTAATATTGTCGATATGTTTTAGTTCTTTTTACTACAATCTGGCTGATAAGCACTGAAAAGTGTAAACTGCATTAAAGAAATAAAATATAAGATCCAATACAAGAAACACATTACTTGACTATGATTCAATTACAAATGAGTTGTTCGACAACTTACCCTTTTAAAGATGTAAAACTACCAACCAAATAGCGCACAATTTTTTTGCAAAATAACTTTCTTAAAACCCTGAAAGATCTCATAAGTGGCGGGGGGGGGCCCCACCCCCCAAAATAAGTTGTCTTACCTTTTAAAATATCTAACTTCTTACTGCATGTATAGATATCTATTCAGGTGTTTTTCCTTCCCTAAAGGGTTTAAGCACTTGCTGCAATGATGCATCGCTTTCATCTATCTCCATTTATCTTAAGCATTTTCCTTACCAGAATGTGGTTGCTGTGTCACTTTAATATTGAAAAGGTCGCTTGAGATATTAGGCAAATTTTTTGACTAGTTACCAACCTGGTGTACCATACTAAGGTGGTTCACTATTCTTGGCCAAAAAGTATGAGAAAGTAGAATGTTACAATAAGCTTACTAAAGCATTTGGCAGGTAGGGTAAGGTAAGCTACCTTCAGTTTGTTCAGTTTAAGCTTATGCAATCACTTTCTGAGGAAAGGTGAGAACATAGAAGAAGGGAAGCATGTGATATTTTCTGTAGGAAGTTCATTCATCTATGAGGCAAGAGATACGTGCCAATGAACCAAACCACCACATCCACATACTTCTCTTTCATTTATATGTTCTTGTTTGTGTTCTGTAACGGGTGCATATGCATGGTTCTATTACAGGAAAGGGCTTATTCAAACTCAACCTTTTATTGCAGATGTCTGAGACTTCAAAATGTGCTTTGTGTTGCTGAAGTATGTGTAAGTGACCATTAACTAGTGCATGTAAATATGTAATTCTTGTATACTTTCTATTTTTAAGCCTGGAAGTTCAATGTCAATGATATTCTCACTGAGTTTTAAGAATAGCTTTGACAGGAATTGCTAGAATATGAAATGCTTGTTTTCGTTACAAATAGGCAGACATCTCCTAGGACGTTCTATACATTTCTAACAGTTGATCTTGTTGCATTATGTGCAAGCTTACTTTAAGTCATTTTGTAATGGACAACCTTATGACAAAGCATAGTTTTATGGTCTCCCCTGCATATTTTACATGTTGCCTGACAGTGTCTTGCAAGTTTCACTTCCTTAGATACTTTACTTTGTTCCAGGCTATTCCAACTAGAAAGTAGCTTCTGCAAGATCTACCCTTCTCACTATTTAGACTTGAAACATGTATCCAACATCTTTCGCCAGCTCATACTAATGTGCCTGTTTGATTATGTTTCTGCTCAATTTACTGTGCCTATTGATATTTATATATTATGCTTAAATTTAAGAACAGTAACTGATTCAAGTTTCAATCGTTCGTGCTCTGGTCTAATGATGCATTATATTTTCCTCAAGTTTGTGAAATGGGACTTCATGCAGTTGTTTGACTTATCTTATACCTCTGAGCTAAACATGAGTCCCTAATCCGTATAGACCATTATGCTTCCCTATTGACTTGTACCAAGTCTAGGGGAATTTTTTTCATTTGCACTTTGGTTGCATGAGCTTGAATCTCATGTTAAAAGACGGTTCAAGTGTAATATTGCTTGAAGACGGTATGGCAAGTTTTTTCACTTACACATAGCCTGTGAAGAGAACACTGTAAAGAGTTGTTTTCAGGTTGACAGCCTTTTCATTTATGGCAAGCCTTAATTATCTGACTCCAGTTTGGTGAGAAAAGGTTTAGATGATGATGATCTATCTCAATTTTATCTTTTTCTTTTAACATTGATTTTTACGCCATGCATCTATTTGAAAAGATTGTCTATTATGCTCTAGCCATTCTGAAAGTGATTTATATGATGAATTTATTGCATTGGGCATGAACTACAATGTTAGGAATCACTTAATGTACCTTCTACAGGAACTTTTGACGTCTAGCAAGCTTCGAGTTTTGGCCTTTCGGAGGATAAAGTCAAAATTTCATGTAAGTTTTACATTCCTATTTCATGCACATCAGTCACTAAATGAAGGCTGTCATCATCAAAATAGCTTTCTGTATGTTTGTTACATAATGCTCAAGTATCTCTAACATGATACGAGGCATTAAACATCATGTTGATGCCTGACTGTAGTTATTTACAGCATGCAGTTATTACAAAAAGGTGCAAGAATATGATGCAGTATTAAAGTGGAATAAATTTCTCTCTAAAAGAATTGTTTTTATCAGCTAAATCTGTGCATGGATCCGATCACTTGACGCCCATTTTACAAATTTGGTATATCAATAACAAATTTTGAGAAGAAAAAAGTATAAGTATGTTGTTAGACGGAAGGGAATAGAGTATATATTCAGTGTTTTTCAAGTTTAAAAAGTCTACCTTTGTTTTTGTTTCCTATGTCTAAATTGTGTTTTACTTGTTTCAGTAGCTTCTTATCAGACTCTTTGATTTTAATTATTATTACTTTAAAATGAGTTAAAATGTTAAAGTTATAAATTTTATGTCTTTCTACACAAGATAGTTGCGTGAATGGCAGACTGCTGGCATTCTGACATGGGGCTAGTTGTTTGTTTTTCATAATGCTATATTACGAAATTTTTTGGTATACATGAAATGAAATTATATGTAACTCAGTTTCTCAAATCTGTCGTAGACATTATATAAAGGCAATGACATAATATAAAGATATGTTTGCAGGTTAAAATTTTTATGCATGTAAATATACAAGACAACAGATTTTAGATTAATGCATATGCTCGGAGAAGTTTATATAGGTGGAAGGACAAAGTAAATCATGCATATATTTCAAAACCAGGATTTTGTTAACACAGTGGATGTATTTAGTCCAACTTGTATGCAATATGACTAAAATAAGGTTCATGATTTTTTGAAATAGTGGTCTAAACGAAGATATATCAATATTATTGATTGTTTCCTTATCAAGGATATGTATGCTGTCCATATATTGAGTTCATTTTCTGTATTTGATAAAAAACAAGTTCAGACTCAGATTGGATTCGATTAGCAAACGTATATTGTTGGTTCTGCCTGATAATTTTGAAGAAAAATGAATTTAACCTTCAACTTTAACATATAATTGAGAAAAATATTGTCCTTTCTGTTACATATGTAATAGTAAAGAGACTCAATCTGTATGTTCGTATACTTTGCATTTGGGTATTTATTCGGATATACGGAGCAATAATATAGCACTATCTATATAAATATTTTAAAGAAAGCATATACAGTTGTCCATCTCTTAGAAAGATGGTTTGTGGAGTTGATTTTAGATTGGATTATTTGTAACTGCTACATCCCTAATTTCAGATCAGCGCTTACATAAGTAAATCTGCGGGATCTTTTGAGCTAAATAGTTAACCTCATCCAGCCAAATCTTAAACCAATTAAAGTAAGTATTTTAGGTTGTTTATGATGAGATCTGTGGTGCAACTCGAACTTGGGTACCTAGAGATGCTTGTTAGGTTGGATTAAACTGCAACTGTAGTTTTAGGACGCTTGTTTGGTTCTTTGCTCCTACAACTTAAATTAGTATTTCTTCGGAATGTGAATCTTGTACAACACAGGCAGAACAACTATCTCAAACTTATGTGCTTCACATATAATGAAATCACAAATATTGACTGGTGCTAGGTCTGGGCCTTCCCCTAAAATTGTAAAGAGTTTGATTCATACTTTTAAGCCTTCTTGGTGAATGTTATACGAGACATGATACCCTATACCAATGCAAAAGCCTTTTGTATTGTTTATATTACTTTACAGGTTACCTATTGGAACACTGATTTCTCCATTGACTATAATGCAAGATGTCATGAAGCAAACTGGTCCTTGTACAATAGGATAGCCGGGTGACATTTGATAAGAATAAGTGGGCCTTCTTGTTGATTAGGTGTCATCTTAACTGTATTTGTCATATTACCTATTTTAGTATCTTGAATGCACACTTACCATTTTTCCTCGTCTGATATGTTTGCAGGTTGATGGTGTTTGCAGGCTTCTGAACCAGAATAAGGAGTCTTTGGTATCTCTCGAATTCATCTACTGTCAACTTTCTCCAGCGAGTTGGAATCATATTTGCAATTCTGTTTACGTAGGAGGGAGTGAAATCCATTGGATACGGCACCTTTGCATTAATTCATCATTCATCTTTGAAAGCAAGTCATCTTCCTTTCCTGGGGGTCTTTCATCTTTCTTATCATCAGGAAGGTACAATCTCTTTCAATAACTGATGATTATCTCCATTCGTTAAACAATGTCCTTAATTTATGATATGATTAATATCATTCTATTATTGGCATCATTTTAGAATTGTAATGCTTGGTCTATGACATAGTTGTGCTTACCGGCCTACTTTTTCTGTATGGAAATTGTCTAATATATTGTCATTAGGTCATTGGAGTCTCTACGATTTTGTGACACTCATATGGGGCCAAAGTGTGCAAAAATTATCTTTAATACCCTTATTGAGTCTTCTTGTGGTCTGGTCACGCTTGAGATATCAGATGACGAAGTGAGTGACCTATCAGCATCCCCTGAAGTTTTTGGTTCCTCTCTATCTTCGTTTCCTATTTTCTTTTTCTAACTCTTGCAATGTATGCTGTTCAACAATATTCTGGTGCAGATTGCAGGTTGGCTTTCCAAAGTTGATAGGAGTCCTGTAGGTTTCTCTTTACCGCTACCACCACAGATATCCTTGAAGTCGTTAAGAGTTCTCAATTTAAGGTATAAAAGCAACATCTTTTCCGCGATGGATAATAAAAAGTTTTCATTTTCAATTATTTGAATCAGTAATTAACTTTTTCCAGTCCTTAATGGATTTATTGTTTTTGCAGAGGAAATAATCTGTGCAAGGATGATGCAGAGGATCTCAGTAATGCGTTAAATCAGATGCCTGATTTAAGAAACATGGATATAAGTGATAATCCTATAGAAGATGATGGAATCAGGTTTTAGTATCTTTCCGAACCTGTAGTGGAGTTGTTTAAACTTCAGATGGTTTCATGTTTGTAAAAATATTGCTGAAATACCTTGTACATTCTTTTTATATTTGTAGGAGCTTAATTCCATATTTTATTAAGGCTTTTGTAAAAGCATGCCCCATTTCTGACATTAAGATAGAGAACTGCAACCTTTCCGGTGTCGCAGTAGCTGAATTGTTGAGAAGCCTTCCAACTACCAGAGAACCACTTAACAGTCTCTCTATAGCGAAGAATGAGCTTGGAAGGTGTCGTTTTTCTCATACTCTTAATTGAGAAATAGTAGAAGCATTGTTTTAAATCACTCAGTGGTTTTTTTCTTTCTCCAGTTCTATATCAGCAGCCATCATGGAATTTTTGGGTACATCACGTGTCAGAAAACTTAACATTGCAGATATTGGGCTAGGCGCACTGGGTTTCCAAGAGCTTGAGAATGGAATGCAGGAAAAGGTGGAGGTTGCATATATAAACATAAGGTTGTTACTGCATTCTGTTTTCATGGAATGACTAGTATAAAAATGGAATTGTTACATTAGTGATTAACAATACCAACATTTTGCTTGCAGCATGAACCGTGGAGGGATAAGGGCTGCACATTTCATCTCACAGCTAATTTCGCATGCACCAAATCTTGTCATAGTCAATGCAGAAGCTAATATAATGCCTGCTGAGTCATTGGCAATCATTCATAATGCTCTGAAACAATCAAAAGGTACGCATATGCAGTATGATAGTTTATTTTTTGCCATGTAAGATATTAGGTGCTTGGAACAAATTGTGCACTGTATCAATCAATTTCATGTCCTTGTAAGTACTTCTGACTTGTTCAAGTAGAAGAAGAGGCAATATTAGAATTAAACCATAGAATCCTTTGCCTAGAAGCCAAGAACAGGTGTGAGGAAAAAATAGAAGCAAATGTAGGGAGCATATAATTTTATCAGTATATGATGCCTTTTGCAGTTTAAAAATGACATGACAGGGGAATGGGAAAGGTCTGATGTCATAAATTTCCTAAGAATCATAGATTATCATCCTTTCATTATAAGACAAATAACTTTTATGTAACACCAATTCTCTAATTTTCTTCCGTTTGAACTGTGCTTAAAGTAGCTGGGTTCAAATTTAAAATGGTGAAAGAGCGAAAATTTCCATCCTGAATTTTCGTGCTATTTTCATGCAAGTCAGATGGAACTGCATTTTAACCTAATAAGGTAATACATGAATTGAGTGAGAAGGTCTTGTTTTAAACTTTATGCCAACTACATCACTTACTCAAGATATGTCTGGTGTCAAACCGCAGTAAAATAGAAAATAGCGGATCTTTATGCTCATATTAGATGTTAGTCAATGCCTTTGTTTATGCTTAATTAACGAGAGCACCAACCTTCTGATATTTCATGTGAGAGCGTTGGTCCCCATGTAATTTTTGGCAGAGAAAATGCAAATCATTTTGTTTTTATTTTCATTATAGTGTTCTGTGAGGATCTGAATCCTCTATTGGACCTTTTTGAATTGTCTCTGGCCATCTAAACCTGTAACTAGTTAGGATAATTTTGAAATTGAAAAGATTGAGAGAAAGTTGAGAGAGAGTGAAGAGAAAGAAGGAACAAGAATTGAAGTTTGAGAGGAGAAGAATTCTGTTATTCAACCTGCACACACAGTATTTTTGTGCGTAACAGAAATAACAGAATAACAGCCACAGTCACTTATTACAGATAGGTCCCTGAATTACACAGTTTTGCGTATCTGTCCAAAGTTTTGCGTATCAGTCCACTCTTAGCAGTTAGCTCTTCAGCTCCAGCTCCCGCATCCATTTTCTTCAGCTCTAATTGTTAAATCTTCAGATTCCAAACCTGCAACCAAGTTCCTTGTAACTCTTGTTCCCATCATCCCCAAAGCCTTAGCCCGTGTCTCCACCAATTGGTTCTTATTTTGAATGCTAGCACCTGACAAATCTCTCCCCCTTAAATTGGACCTTGTCTCAAGGTCAAATGCAGGAAATTTCTTCACAAGCTCCTAATAAGGTTCCCATGTAGAATCCAAAGAAGTGCGTTGTTTCCACTTGATGAGAACTTCAGATACAAGTTTATTTCCCTTAACCACTGACCTTCTATCCAGAATAGTTTCAGGTTCATCCACAATCTCTGCAACATAGTCAGGGAAATCAACTTGAAGAATAGTATCAGTCCCAATCCTCTTTTTCAATTGGGATACATGGAAGACTGGATGGATTTTTGCTTGCTCAGGTAAAGCTAATCTATAGGCAACCTCCCCTATCTTCTCCAGAACCTGATAGGGTCCATAAAACTTGGGAGAAAGTTTGTGAGTCTTATATGAAGAGACACTGATTTGCCTGTATGGTTGGAGCTTAAGAAAAACCCAGTCACCCACTTCAAAACTTCTGTAGCTCCTGTGCTTATCTGCAAATTTCTTTATTTGCTCAGCTGCATTCCTCAAACTATCCTTTATAAACTGTAATGCTATGTCTCTAGAAAAGAGTACCTCATCCATAGCCTCAACCTTGCAACTCCTGGGAATATATGAAAGCAAAGAAGAAGGAGGCCTACCATATACAGCTTCAAAAGGGGTAGTATGTGTAGATATTTTCCAGGTGGTGTTATACCAAAACTTAGCAAGAGGCAACCACTTACACCATTCCTTGGGTTTGTGACAGCAAAAGCACCTCAAGTAGCCCTCCAAATTTTTATTAATGATCTTAGTTTGTCCATCAGTTTGAGGGTGATACGCTGAACTGAATTTTAATT
Organism: Asparagus kiusianus; assembly: GCA_022839385.1. Lineage (NCBI taxonomy): Eukaryota > Viridiplantae > Streptophyta > Magnoliopsida > Asparagales > Asparagaceae > Asparagus > Asparagus kiusianus. Next base: position 21,423 of record BQKN01061923.1, read on the forward strand.
GACTCCCTTGTAATTTAAACAACTCCCTCTAAAATAGACTTGTAAACAAGGAGTCCCTATCACTCACAATAGACTTGGGCATGCCATGTAACTTGAATATCCCTTCAAAGAAAACCTGAGCCACTGATTGAGCAGTATAGGGATGTGAAAGTGAAAAGAAGTGAGCATATTTAGATAATCTGTCAACTACGACAAAGATAATAGATTTGTTGTTATTCTTTGGTAAGTGTGTGATAAAATCCATTGATAGATCCTCCCAAATATATTCTGGAATAGGGAGAGGTTGTAGAAGTCCTGGAGATGCTATATTCTCCCCTTTGGCTCTCTGACAGACATCACAAACTTGAACATACCTTTGGACATCTCTCTTCATTCCCTTCCAATAAAAAGCTCTCCGCAACCTGTGCAATGTTCTAGATACCCCAGACTGACCTGCAATGGGGCTGTCATGATGTTCCTTGAGTAAAGAGGTCTTAACCTGTTGAGCATTAGGACTAATTAGGAGTTTACCCCTGTAGTAATATATTCCTTCTTGCTATAGTCATCAGCACTCAAATGCCCTTGTTGTAACTTTGCATCTAGTTCTTTGAAAAACTCATCTGTGGAACACGTGTCTGATCTCTGTCAGCCACTCATTGTTCATCATAGTAATAGCTGAAGCTTCAACTTCTTGTGGTACATTTTCCTCTTCAGTTTCATAGACTCTGGACAACCCATCAGCTGCTTTGTTTAACCTCCCTGGTTTATACTCTATCCCGTAATCATAACCATGGAGCTTTGCAAGCCATTTGTTCTGGATTCTTGTGTGAATCCTCTGCTCAAGTAGATATTTGAAACTTTAGTGGTCAGTTCTGATCAAAAATTTTCTTCCTAACAAGTATTGTTGCCACCTCTTTGTAGAGAGAATAATTGCTAAGAGCTCCTTCTCATATGTTGATAACGTAGCATTCCTTCCTTTCAGAGCAAAGCTAAAATATGATATGGGTCTTTCATTTTGCATCAACACAACTCCAATCCCTGAACCAGAGGCATCACACTCAATGATAAAATTCAAATCAAAATCTGGCATTGCTAGAACCAGTGGATTTGTTAATGCAATTTTTAGAGCTTCAAAAGCTTTCTCAGCAGAGTCATCCCAAGTGAAGGCTCCTTTCTTTAATAACTGTGTTAATGGTTGAGCTATGATCCCAAAATTCTTGATGAATTTCCTGTAGTAACCAGCTAAACCTAAGAACCCTCTCAACCCTTAAGTGTTTTCAGCTTTGGCCAATCAACAATAGCTTGAATCTTCTTAGGATCAACACCCACTCCTTCTTGAGACACAACATGTCCCAAATACTCTACTTGTTTCTGACCAAAGTTATATTTTGACATTTTTGCCACCAATTTATGACTTCTCATGATTTGAAAAACCTGCCTCAAATGAGATAAGTGTTCCTGCCATCCTTTGCTATACACCAATATGTCATCAAAGAAGACAAGTATGGATTTCCTGAGCAATGCCTTGAAAATATTATTCATCAGAGCCTGGAAAGTTGAAGGAGCATTTGTGAGTCCAAATAGCATAACCATAAACTCAAAATGGCCACTGTGAGTTCTAAATTTTTTTTTGGAATATCTTGTTCATACATTCTCCCTTTTATACTATTCTTATTCAGTGTAATAGAACCCAAAGGCCACTGTGTGTTCTAAAATATTATTCAGTTTTTGGAATATCTTGTTCAACTTAATTTGAAGTTTTAGGAGTCAGAATTTATATTTCACCTGTGATGAGAAGTGGCATAGAGGACATCAGTGTAAGGGAA